>JASPKZ010002106.1:0-44977 GCA_030220185.1 Diploptera punctata
TGAAATAATCTTATGCGTTACTTAATTAATTCTCAGTATCACTGCCATAGTTACCAATTTTTCATAATTTTGGCGAAAGCACAAAATTAACCCATTCGCCCCAAAAGACGAGGTAGACTCGCCGTCATTTAAATGACCTTCAGCTTACAATACGGGGTACACTCGCTTAACTCTGCTGTTATATATTTTGCAATATTTTGTGTATATCCCTTGGCAGGGTAATGTTTTCTTAACATTTATGAAAAGTAGAGGAATGTGTTTTGGCCTTAGCCATTATTGTGATCTCAAGTACCGTTATCTTTTGTTTGTTTTGAATGTCTGACAATAGACAATATAATTTACGGTAATTTAAATACGGTTTCTGGGAAAATGCATTGAGCCTTTGATCCTGAAGCGAATGGGTTAATCTGCTTCTGATTTTATTTCATAATCTGCCCATAATTATTATGTGGATCACCAATGTGGCCTTAGGTTAATACTGTTACTTTTCATGCAGCGAGCTAAGTTTAATTCCCAATTGGGTCGAACTTTTTAATACTTTTAAAATGTATTACGAAACACAGTTGAGGTCACTATGTAAAAAAAAAAAAAGATAATACTAAAATTGGTACCTCAGATCTCAGTCGTCCTCAACTTCATAATGCTGTAAAATATCAAGGCCTTTCGGAACACATATTCCATCTTCTGCTTGTAAGTGCAATCAGTATAGCACTGGACAGCAGACGCGGGGATTTCACTATACACTGCTGACTCACTCACGGTGGGGAAAGGACAGCGTAGGATCGCGGTGATGCAACCACACACATTTTCGTAATTATTTTACAAATTGTCGTACTTCTCCTTCTTCTTCTACTACAAGGTTTAGGCTATGCAGCCTGTTCCGCGGCGAAGTTAAAAGTGGAGTCCATCTTCTACGTGGTCAGCCAACATCTCTTGTTCCTCTGGGATTATACAGGAAGGTTCTTTTTGGTATTCTTTCGTTGTTCATGCTCATTAAGTGTTCTGTCCATTTCTTATTATTTTCGCTGATTTTATCTTCAATTTTATATATATTTAATTCTTCTCGTATAGTTTCATTCCTTATTCTATCCGCTCTTGTGCATCCTTTCACATTACGTAAAAACAGCATTTCCGCAGTCTGTATCCTGCTTTTATCCCTTGATTTCATTATCCAATTTTCACTTCCATACAACAACAAAGGAACAGCCATTGTTTTATATAATTTAAGTTTCGTATCTTTCCTTGTTTTCCGACCTAAGGTTCTTTTTATGGTTCCACAAATAGCCTGAAATGTATTTACTTTATTTTCTACATCTTTATTTTCTCTATAAGTTATATCACATCCTAAATATTGGAAATGTGATACTCGTTCTTATTATTTTCTTACTTTATCATTGTCCTTTTCTTGCTGGTCCATCATCAGTGTTTCCGTCCGGCTTTCTCCTTCGCTTTTTAGTAATAGAAGATTCATCTGGCCGCCCCTTACAAGGGCTGCGCAGATATAGTTGGGTGGTGGCATTGCCACCTTACAGCCTCCCAACTTGCTTCAGCTTTGTTTTTTAGGGTGCCTTCCCTTAGGTAGATTGCCTTCTCTTCGGCTCTGAGCTCTACCTGCCCATTATAGCCGTCCAATCTGGAACAGACGCTATGCTGATTTTGGTTCACCCCGGGTATTTCATTTCCCGGTACCACCTATATTTAGGAGGCATTCCCCTATCCACCACCTGGGGAGGCGCCCTCACGTACTTACCAACTTATTGAAGCACCTCTTTGTAAAATTTGTTGTACATATTATGGACTGTTGAACGTGACGGAATTTTTACACCCGGGAATCGTGTTTCAAAAAATCTTCGTACTTGGCTGGCAGACTGAGTTAACAAATATTGATCATGAATAAATACACGTTGTTCAGTAGAAAAATTATTAGTCATTATACAGTTTACACTTATACGCACGCCATTCACTTTACACTTATACACGCCTGTTTTATAAGATACAAATTTTAAAATTGAAATAACTTATACACACGCCATTCAGTACACGAGGAAAAGCGAGCGAGCACCTTATCCACTCGAAGCACATAATATGACTGCGACAGTGAATGCGTGGGATGTGCTTTTTATACTACTGAGTCTGCGCACATTTCAGTCCCGTGTCTGCACGTGTAAGCCTTCGTCACCGCACAGCAAAAACCTCGCGTCTGCTGTCCAATGCTATACTGATCGCACTGTATATTGACAAGCAGATGATGGAACATGTCCGAAAGGCCTTCTTGATATTTTACAACATTATAAAGTTGAGACCAAACGAGATCTCATGTATCAATTTTATATATATTTTTAATTTGAACTTATTAGTTGAGATTTTTCCTCAAGTGCAAAGCAAATGCCAGGAAATGCCATAAATTCTGCGAAAAAAATGTACTTCATAATTATGATTAATCACGTTCATAAAATTTATAAAAAAGAGTTGAACCTTCAAGTTCACAATAACAAAATGAGACAATCTAGTTCCATCATCAAAAGACTATATGTGATATATCATAAATTAACCGAACGCACAGTGATCCAGAATCTAAAAAAAAAATGAAAAATCGAATTTTTTTCTTTTCATTACAGGGGGAAAAATGGACAGTTATCTACACAAGTAGTTGGAGTACAATCTGCCAAAGAAATTATCTCTATACTAATTATTAGACCTAATTTTCGGGCCGCGATGTTATGTATTACAAAAAAAGAATTTTATGCCACATTTTGGAAACACTTAACACTTTTTGTTTTGACTATTTTATATAATTGTGTTAAATATACTTCGATCTTCATACTAATGTACAGAAAAAGAACTTGCATCTGAACTATAATAAAATTAATAACATTTATTTCGGACTTGAAAAACGAAAGTTATCTTGAGTTACAACGCTTTCGTCGCCTTTTCCCACGACGATTTTTAAAAGCCAAGTATTCTTTAAAGTGTTGGTAAACTAGCACGGATGTAAACTTTTGCTAAAGTTTGCTAATTTAGATTTACACAGCACATTAATGGACTCGTGTTGTGTACATAACGTGTGACCTTGCAGCCCATGAGCGTGTGTGCATTCAGGACGGAATATTCCTGTCGCTACAATCACTGACAGCTGATAGTGGTGCAATGCCCGTGAAATAAGGTAGTTTTTTAAGCCTGCTAGTATCTAAACTTTCACACATATTGTGAAAATGTGTAATTTGCAGTGGTCTGTTATTGAATTCTACAAATCTAAATGGGAACTGTACGAAGTTCCCGTGAAAAGTCAAGTGAAGTTTGTGACATTATTATTGTTTAATAAATATAATATACAAATATTTTTTTATTTATTTAATCAAATATAATAATACTAATACTAATAATAATAATAATTTTATAACAACTCTAAAATAATAAAAATAACTATATCATGTCACATATTCAAATAACGATAAAATACATAGGCAACGAAAATAATAATCCCTCCAATCATTTAACTATAATAAAAATATTATAATTTTATTAATCATAAGAAATAAATCTAAGAATTCTACATGAGTAACATCATCAAAGAATGTTGGAAAACCCCAAAACTCATTACTAAGATGACAAGGGACTACTATAATGATAAAGTATTAGAAAGAATAAATAAAAATAATGTTTTTATAACTAACATCTCCTTTTAAACTATTTAACTCAAACCCCCAATGGGAGTCAATGACCAATCACATTTCATTGATTTTTAATTTACAACTAATCACAGTCGTTTTTCATCTCGATTTTATCAGTGTAATTTTATCACTTTAAAATCAAGCTCCTCCTTTTAACATTCTGAATAGGCCATAACATTATTTTACAGGACTGCATATGGCTACCATATTGTATATATGCATATAGTGCATGGATGTAAACACATATTGCTTGCGGGAGATAATATAAAAACATTTGTAGCAATTGATTATACCACAAAAAAATAAACCTCTGTTTGCACTTTCTTAAACGAATTATGTCCCAGGAAATAACGTTGCAGAAAAATATAATTGACATATTTACATCATAGGACATCAGAAATTAATTAACACCTATAATGTTGGTTATAGATGTCTCGACTAGGGTGCATTCTTACAATATTGCTATCCTTTGGCATAATAGTATGATTTGGTTGGAGTGATGAACAAATTAATCAAATAAAGCGAACCAATCGTTTCTTATTTGTTTTCAAATAACGCCGTTCACATTAAATATATCTTCTTCTTCGGCTTTCCCCTACTTATAGGTTTGCCGTCTTCAGTTTCCATTTATCTCTATCATTCCAATCTCCCTCTTCCAAATTCCTATCATCCATTATTGTATTGACGTAGTTTTTCCATTTACATTAAATATATAAATATGTTAAAGTAACTATAGTTACATAATGATGTGTGAGTAAACAGCTTAATTTTATTCGTTAAATAGTCCTAACAAATGCCACTCTTGATTTCTTCCAGTTTATCGATAATTTGGAAATCACTCGTGGCATTATTTATGATAAATTGTAATAAATAAAATGCTATGAATAATTGCAATGATAAAATAAAGTATTAGAAAGGATGAATAATAATGCTATGTAACTAATATCTCCATTCAAACTGATAAGGATGATGAACAAAATATAAGAATAACCATTGATTGATAAGACTAACAAGCTGTCATTACAAAACCCTTAATAAAAGAAAACCCATTAAAGAGAACATGTCCTTTAGTAAAATGACAAGAAGTAATTTAAAACTAATCAGATGTAGAGATGAGAGATATGAAGCCAAGCCAAAATACATTTTTGTCGTGAACAAGTTACACAGATGGAATTTCCAAAAAGAAGGAACTTACAAAATGGGAGTATTCTAATTTATCATTAACCAATGATTAGCCGTAAGAGGTTAAACAATGGTGTAAAGACCAAGGTCAAAAGACAAAAGTCAACACTAAGTTTGGTATCAGTTGGAGTGTGTAACAGAATACATTTTGGCAAGCTGTGCTTATGCACGCAAGCAACTTATTCTTTGGGACAGTGTTCCTAAACAGTTTGTGTTAATTCTCTGTTTCGTCTTCAATTCGCCTCTTCAGCTAGGGAAGTGCGATGAGAGTAATCTCTCTACTCTCTACTGCTACCCTAGGACAGAGTTGGAGTTGGTTGCATGCATAAGCACAGCTTGCCAAAATATAAGCTGTAAGAAACCTAATGAACAAATGTAAGAGGAGCTAGTGGATCTAATTCAAAATGGAGGGAGTAAGCAGAGGATACGTGTTAGGCGATGATGGAAAGTAAAAATATCATTCTTATATTCTGTTCTCTAGTCAACAACTGGATAGGGATCAAAGTGCTAAATTCGCCTACGTGCAAAATTGACTTCGGATTCGGAAAATTAATTGAACATAGAAAACTTCGTCAACTGAATTTTTAAACTTAGAAATTTTGGACTTATAAAAAAGTTTAACATCATCGAGTTATTTTATAATAGGATTGTTCAGTGATACATAGGTCCTCCATTATCGACATCAAATATCTATGTATCTGTAGCATTTAGTGATCCGCTTTAAATAAACAGAAGTGATTAACTTTATTTAACATTTACAAATCATACGATCGCTAAGAAGCCAGAGATCCATGCTACTACCACTGACCAAACCGGAGTCCCCCTCTATCGACAGTTGAATAACATAGGCTCCTTAAACAGATACGAATAGGCGCCTAGATACATAAAAAGGGACTGGCGGATCAACAACTACAATTACCATAATCAGCACCTCTACGTGTAAAAGATTCGCAGCAAAGTCGAAATAATCAAATATAATCTTTGTTTCAATTTGTGTTAAATTATATAAAAATGACAAATGAGGGAAATTTGAGGAAGTGGCTGAATTCAAATACCTAGGAACAATGATCACAAATAGGAATGAGATGCACAAAGAATTAAACATAGGCTCAATTCTGGAAATGCGTGCTATTATGCATTGCAGAGACTCTTGACGTCCCAACTCCTTTCAAAAAACGTTAAACTGAAAATATATAAAACTATTATTCTACCAGTTATATTATATGGATGCGAAACATGGACTCTTACTTTAAGGGAGGAAAGGAAATTACAAGTATTTGAGAATAAAGTACTTAGGAAAATTTTTGGACCAAAGAGAGATGAACAGACAGGTGAATGGAGAAGACTACATAACAATGAACTGCATGGTCTTTATAGGAAGCCAGATATAATAAGAACAGTTAAGTCTCGTAGACTGCGTTGGGCAGGACATGTTGCACGTATGGGAAATGAAAGACTTGCATGGAAACTTCTTGTAGGAAAGCCAGAGGGAAAACGCCCAGTTGGTAGACCAAGAATGAGGTGGGAGAATAACATAAACTATGATTTGAGGGACGTAGATTATACAGGGAATGATTGGAAAGCATTAGCTCAGGATAGGGATGTATAGAGAGCTTATGTCCGTGCGGCCATGAACCTACGGGTTCGATAGTGCCAGTGAGTAAGTAAGTAAGTTATATAAAAATCGATAGTATCTCAGAACATTTTGTGAAGAATATTCGTGTAGAGGTTTCGAGGCTCTGCAGCAAAATATTTAACGAACATGAAAAGGATGAAGTGTTTTAAGTTCCTAGTTGATCTACTCCTACGCGCTCTGAAATGCAAAGAGGACGCCCTAGTGCCAGTTTTGAAAATAATAGCAACAGAAGTAAACAAGCGAAAGACAGAAGAACTTCGACGTGAAAATTTGTGCAAAGAACTTGTTTTCACAACTAAAGGACATTTAAAGGAGCAAGGGGAGGGAAAGGCATCGGGACTAGTAAATTAAGCTATTTAATTAATTATTGAAGCTAATTTAAGCTAAAGGCAATATACGTTTATAAAAGTACAAGCAAAAGAAAGGCACATCCGTCAAATAATTGTCACATAGTCGTAAAAGTAAAGAACGTTATTATCATAAGTAATGCCACGAGCGATTTACAAATTATCAATAAATTCACGATGTCACGAATGAATTTATGTAGAGAATTTGGAAATCAAGAGTTGCATTTGTTAGGACTATTTAACGAATAAAATTAAGCTGTTTGCTCACAAATCATTATTTAAATTTAGTTATTTTAAAATATTTATATATTTAATGTAAACGACGTTTGAAAACAAATGAGAAATGTTTATTATGTTTAATTTCTTCATCACTACAACCAGATCACATTATTTATTGCCACAGGATCGTAATATTGTAAGAATGCACCCTAGCGGAGAAAAAATTAAACACATCAAACTGTTTATAACCAACATTATAGGTTATTAATTAATTTCTGGTGTTCTATGATGTAAATATGTCCATTATATTTTCTGGAACGTAAATACCTGGGAAAGTATAAACAGTGATTTCTTTTTATTGTGGTATAATCAATTGCTATAATTTTTTTCTGTTATATCTCAATCGTTATCTGGTTACATTCGTGCACTGTATATACAATCCGGGAGCTACATGCGTTCCATGATTTTTACATCTTAATATATAAATTGATATATTCAACGTATTTCTTAGAGAGTCAGTCATTGGAAAGTAATGCTATGACCTATTCAAAATATTAAAGAAGGAAGAGCTTTCTTTAATATGACAAACTTAATTGATAATATCGGGATGAAACACGACTGTGATTGGTTGTAAAACAGAATTCATTGAATTGTGATTGGTCATTGACTCTCATTTGGAGCATGAGTTAAATAGTCGTAGTAAATATTTTGTAGAGGTGCAGTTACAGAATTTGTTGGATCATGCAACATGCCTATAGTTGAGTTAGAAGATTCAGTTCTTATATTATTATTATTATTATTATTATTATTATTGTTATTGTTATTATTATTATTATTATTATTATTATTATTGTGATTTGGATTATTCTATTTTTCAAAGTAGGTATCTCGCAAATAAGTTGTGTTTGTTAAATCAGTCATTAAGTAGGCCCCCAATACTTTGCATATAACATTAATTAAAGGACCTCGCATCAATTATGCAGGTCTAGATATCTTTATACTCTTAAAATTGATGATCTTACACATGTGGATGGATTTGGGGCCCAAATAGTGAGTTTAAGATTTTTGCCGAATTTATCGCATTCTGGATCAGTATGGAACGGGAGAAGAAATGTGATTTGTCAGACAGGTTCAGTAATTCAGGACTTGTGATATTCATGAGGTGACCATCACAACATATCGTGGCACTGCAACCGTTATATCATGAGGTGACCATCACAACATATCGTGGCACTGCAACCGTTATATCATGAGGTGACCATCACAACATATCGTGGCACTGCAACCGTTATATCATGAGGTGACCATCACAACATATCGTGGCACTGCAACCGTTATATCATGAGGTGACCATCACAACATATCGTGGCACTGCAACCGTTATATCATGAGGTGACCATCACAACATATCGTGGCACTGCAACCGTTATATCATGAGGTGACCATCACAACATATCGTGGCACTGCAACCGTTATATCATGAGGTGACCATCACAACATATCGTGGCACTGCAACCGTTATATCATGAGGTGACCATCACAACATATCGTGGCACTGCAACCGTTATATCATGAGGTGACCATCACAACATATCGTGGCACTGCAACCGTTATATCATGAGGTGACCATCACAACATATCGTGGCACTGCAACCGTTATATCATGAGGTGACCATCACAACATATCGTGGCACTGCAACCGTTATATCATGAGGTGACCATCACAACATATCGTGGCACTGCAACCGTTATATCAATAGTAACTAGAATAAGTACACAAAATAAGTGAATGTCAAGATACGATCAGTGTAGAAAAAGTGACTATGAACAACAAAACTAAAACGGATAATGCTATAGCCTATAATTTGTTATGTTTCATTATTTTATACTAATTTTTAAAAACAATATAAAATTACAATATTAAATTATGATTAAAATTAGACTAAGTACGAAACTAACACAAATCACCTCAATTAATAGAGGTGTTACACAGGGATGTCCACTATCTCAAAATTGCTCAACACATTGTTTCATCCTCAGTTTAAGTTCTCCTGGAACCGGTTCCGAAATGTCTACGTTGTTTTAAGAAGTTGGACAGTCGAAGAGTCCATAGTGATCCAGAATGCGAAAAAAAATCAGCAAAAACCTGAAACTCACTATTTGGGCCCGAAATTTCAGATTGTAACTGGAAGGTACAAAATGATAAAAAAAATTGAAGAGCAAAAGAAATCCAAACACTTCTTTTCGAAGATGATTAAGTTTTGTTAGCAGACTAAGAAGACGTATTACAAAAAATCAGATTCCAAATTACAATTAATAGCAGATTAAATATGGCTTATAAAAATCTCTAATCACAAAACGAAGACATTGGTTTTCAAAGGAACAAAAATAATTAGAAGTAAAATTTATTTATATACAGAATTTTAATGTTTACACATCTTTCTGTGCCTAAGTTTTATTTTTCTTCTCCACTCGTCTCTCTCCATCCAATCCATGTCCTCCAGTCCCCTTGCTCTCATTTCAGTTCTCATTTCCTGCATCCACGAGTTTCGAGGTCTTCCTCTCCTCCTTGTTCCAGGTGGACACCATTTAAATATTTTCCTGGGTAATCTTTATTCTTGCATTCGTCGTACGTGCCCATACCAATTTATTAAATAACCAATATTCATTTTTTCTCTTATGACAGCATTTCTTATTTTGTCTAATTTTGAACATCTTGCTGCTCTCCTCAAGAAATCCATTTCCATCGACATAATTTTTGTTGAATTTCCAAACTTCAGCTCCATATGTGACAGTACTTCTCACTATTGAATCATATATTTGTAACTTGTTTTTCCTGGTTATATGTCTGTTCCATAAGACTCCATTCATCATTGCTGTTATTGCTCTACCTTTATTTATTCTGTTCTTAATATCACTTTCTTGTTTATCCTCTTTATCTAATTTTACTCCCAGATACTCAACATCTTCACATCCTCTAATATACCCCTTTTCATCTTCTAATATCAAATCTTCGGTTTCGGCTCCACATCCCATATAAAATGTGTTTTTCTAAATTTATTTTCAAACCCCAGTTATCGTATTGGTCTAATAATTTTCTAAACATAAACTCCATGTCTTCATATTCTTGAGCAATTATTATCTGGTCATCCGCAAATAACTGTGTATATATTGTATCTGTTGATCCATCTCCAGTTGGAAGTAAAATAATAATAAAATACAGTACAATAGAACAGATACAAATATTTAACTACCTAGGATATTCGTCATACTAAAATAAAAAAAAACATATCACTAACGAAACCATTACATTTTTACAAACAACAGGAATGATAAATAATACATTAAACCTATCCCAAGTACAAAACAAAGATAAAAATGTACAGTACCAGATTGTTATATGGATGCGAAACATGGACTATCAAGAAAAAAAATGAATCAAATATGATATTGAAATACCACCCATTTGGGAAACGAAGTAAAGTAAGGAATCGGAATGAGATCGAAACAGGCCACTAGGCATTTGTCCTTGACTGTTTGATGATAATGTCAAATTATAAAATTGAGTACCTGGGAAGATACAGAGTCCTCAGCTACTAAAACTTTTAAAACACTGTAGGCCTCAGCAGAAATTCTTCTGGAACCGGTTCCGAAATATCTACATTGTTTTAAAAAGTTTTGACAGTTGAAGAGTCTGAATCATAACAGTTATTTCAAATTTTTAATTATATATAGTGACTTATATCTCAATTAGGAACATTTTTGGACCAAACAGAGATGAACTAACAGGTGAATGGAGAAGGCTACATAGCAATAAACTACATGGTCTTTATAGGAAGCCAGATATAATAATAGCAGTTAAGTCTCGTAGATTGCGATGGGCAGGACATATTGCACGTATGGGGAATGAAAGACTTACATGGAAGCTTCTTGTAGGAAAGCCAGAGGGAAACCCTAGTTGGTAGACCAAGGATGAGGTGGGAGAATAACAGTAAGTATGATTTGAGGGAAGTAGATTATACAGGGAATGTTTGGAAAGCATTAGCTCAGGATAGGGATGTATGGAGAGCTTATGTCCGCGCGGCCATGAACCTACGGGTTCGATGGTGCTAGTGAGTAAGTAAGTAAGACATATCTCAAAGGAATTTTATTTAGTTTTAGGCCACTAACATTGGGGAGCAACATTGAATTAATAGAAACTTAATACACGGCGGCATTATGAGACTTTTGGTTTGTTCAGATATTTACGATATGCATTTTGTTATGTGAAGCAAAACAAAAATGTTTTGAAGAAAGGATTTGTGAAAATCATACGATGTGTATATATCCGGTAAGCAAAAATAATATATAACCCGACACAGTGTTTCGCCTATAAGTGCAATAAAATAATAGCAATTACTTATCAACTAATACGAATATATAGATGAAACTAATTTCCACAAATAGTGAAAAATGGGAATTTTTATCTTTTATTACATAAAGACCAATACGGCTTCTGTGCCGGCTGTAGCAGTATTACCGCATTAATTAACTCAATTGTTAGCTAATAGCATAATATTTCTATGTCTAATACAGTATTGAAATTGCAAGTGGGATGTATCTAAATTATACTGTGAAAAGGAAGATGTGTACTGGACAATATAACTTGCAATAGTAAGAATACAATTATATGAAATTTAACTGCAGATTGAGAGACGATGTGTGTGGCAACGACATGTCTAGGAATTAATACAACTCACATTAGTCTTAAACTTATAACGCTACCTCGCCATAACCTTATGTTGTCCTTTCAGTAGCATATATACTATAAACTTATAACGCTACCTCGCCATAACCTTATGTTGTCCTTTCAGTAGCATATATACTATAAACTTATAACGCTACCTCGCCATAACCTTATGTTGTCCTTTCAGTAGCATATATACTATAAACTTATAACGCTACCTCGCCATAACCTTATGTTGTCCTTTCAGTAGCATATATACTATAAACTTATAACGCTACCTCGCCATAACCTTATATTGTCCTTTCAGTAGCATATATACTATAAACTTATAACGCTACCTCGCCATAACCTTATGTTGTCCTTTCAGTAGCATATATACTATAAACTTATAACGCTACCTCGCCATAACCTTATGTTGTCCTTTCAGTAGCATATATACTATAAACTTATAACGCTACCTCGCCATAACCTTATGTTGTCCTTTCAGTAGCATATATACTATAAACTTATAACGCTACCCTCGCCATAACCTTATGTTGTCCTTTCAGTAGCATATATACTATAAACTTATAACGCTACCTCGCCATAACCTTATGTTGTCCTTTCAGTAGCATATATACTATAAACTTATAACGCTACCTCGCCATAACCTTATGTTGTCCTTTCAGTAGCATATATACTATAAACTTATAACGCTACCTCGCCATAACCTTATGTTGTCCTTTCAGTAGCATATATACTATAAACTTATAACGCTACCTCGCCATAACCTTATGTTGTCCTTTCAGTAGCATATATACTATAAACTTATAACGCTACCTCGCCATAACCTTATGTTGTCCTTTCAGTAGCATATATACTATAAACTTATAACGCTACCTCGCCATAACCTTATGTTGTCCTTTCAGTAGCATATATACTATAAACTTATAACGCTACCTCGCCATAACCTTATGTTGTCCTTTCAGTAGCATATATACTATAAACTTATAACGCTACCCCTCGCCATAACCTTATGTTGTCCTTTCAGTAGCATATATACTATAAACTTATAACGCTACCCTCGCCATAACCTTATGTTGTCCTTTCAGTAGCATATATACTATAAACTTATAACGCTACCCTCGCCATAACCTTATGTTGTCCTTTCAGTAGCATATATACTATAAACTTATAACGCTACCTCGCCATAACCTTATGTTGTCCTTTCAGTAGCATATATACTATAAACTTATAACGCTACCTCGCCTCCATAACCTTATGTTGTCCTTTCAGTAGCATATATACTATAAACTTATAACGCTACCTCGCCATAACCTTATGTTGTCCTTTCAGTAGCATATATACTATAAACTTATAACGCTACCTCGCCATAACCTTATGTTGTCCTTTCAGTAGCATATATACTATAAACTTATAACGCTACCTCGCCATAACCTTATTTGTCCTTTCAGTAGCATATATACTATAAACTTATAACGCTACCTCGCCATAACCTTATGTTGTCCTTTCAGTAGCATATATACTATAAACTTATAACGCTACCTCGCCATAACCTTATGTTGTCCTTTCAGTAGCATATATACTATAAACTTATAACGCTACCTCGCATAACCTTATGTTGTCCTTTCAGTAGCATATATACTATAAACTTATAACGCTACCTCGCCATAACCTTATGTTGTCCTTTCAGTAGCATATATACTATAAACTTATAACGCTACCTCGCCATAACCTTATGTTGTCCTTTCAGTAGCATATATACTATTGTTAAGTTTTACGATTTGTATTATGAATTACAATTTGTTTGAGAAATAGATAATAGTTTTAAAAAACTAAAACAACACGCTTTATTAGAAAACCGAACTAAAAAAATGAAAAAATAATTTTAATTTCCAACAGGGATAAAATTAAAGTGGTCAACAAAAAAAAAATCATCTCCAACACATTTAGAATAAAACTAGAGTTATCAACAAAAAAAAAAGCATTATCATCAAAAGCGTGGGGTGCTCTATATCAATTAATATATTTGATAATAAACATATATTGGTAAAAGTAAAGTCTCTAAGAAGAAAATGTAAAAATCATAAAAAGCACCCCACGCTTTTGATGGTAAAATTATTTTCTTTTTGTTGAAAACTCTAGTTTTATTCTATATGTGTTGGAGATGATTTTTTTGTTGACCACTTTAATTTTATCCCAAGCGTGTTGGAAATCAACATTATTTTTCATTTTTTTAGTTCGGGTTTCTAATAAAGCGTGTTGTTTTAGTTTTTTTAAACTATTATTTATTTTTTACTTTTTAGTTTTAATATTTTACAGAATAAGATAAAAATGTAAATATCTTTATATTCGATACTATTGTAGTATGAGCTAAAAATAATACTCTTCTAAAAAAAATCCTCCCAGCAGGATTTGAACCAGCGGCCTATAGATTACTGAAATTATATACCACTACAGTTCACCGCTCTACACTGACGTTGAGTCTGGATAAAATCACTCTCTGTCCCATAGTTTAATACTGGAAATTCCCAGTCTTTGTACGTAGACTGAGAGGAGATAAGTTCCTGAGCAATCCTTATATGGTAATGTGAGGGTGGCGCGTCCAGGCAAAACCCTGTTGTTAAAGAGTGTGAAAGTACTGATGTCAAGGGCATCAGGGCTTATTCTTCTATGTTCCGACCTAGCCTCTGCTACAGTCAGAGGCGCAACATTGTAAATTTTTATCATCATCATTAATAAACATTTTTAAACAAGTTCTTTGAAATCCAGAATGGGTTGAAGCAACGAGATGCACTATCTCCTCTACTATTTAATTTTGTACTAGAGCATGCCATTAATTCTTTAGAGAATGAGGAAGGCTTACAACTCAATGGTATTAATAAGCTGTTAGTTTATGCTGATGATGTAGTATTATTGGCCGAGAGCAAGGAGATACTAAAGGACAACACGCACACACTATTGAGTAATACTAAGAAATTAGGACTGGAAGTAAATATCAATAAAACTAGATATATGGTCACTCGTAGAAATACATTATATAATGGAAATGGACAGCTAATAACAATGAGGGAAATTTTGAGGAAGTGGCTGAATTCAAATACCTAGGAACAATAATTACAAATAGAAATGAGATGCACAAAGAAATTAAACATAGGCTCAATTCTGGAAATGCGTGCTATTATGCATTGCAGAGACTTTTGATGTCCCAACTCCTTTCAAAAAACGTTAAACTGAAAATATATAAAACTATTATTCTACCAGTTATATTATATGGGTGCGAAACATGGACTCTTACTTTAAGGGAGGAAGGAGATTACAAGTATTTGAGAATAAAGTACTTAGGAAAATATTTGGACCAAAGAGAGATGAACAGACAGGTGAACGGAGAAGACTACATAACAATGAACTACATGGTGTTTATAGGAAGCCAGATATAATAAGAACAGTTAAGTCTCGTAGACTGCGATGGGCATGTTGCACGTATGGGGAATGAAAGACTTGCATGGAAGCTTCTTGTAGGAAAGCCAGAGGGAAAACGTCCAGTTGGTAGACCAAGAATGAGGTGGGAGAATAACATTAACTATGATTTGAGGGAAGTAGATTATACAGGGAATGATTGGAAAGCATTAGCTCAGGATAGGGATGTATGGAGAGCTTATGTCCGCGCGACCATGAACCTACAGGTTCGATAGTGCCAGTGAGTAAGTAAGTAAGTGAGTAAGTATTTAAACAAGTTCTGGAGTTCCTGGACTCACAACGAATCCTACCTTCAAATTGTGTGATCTACCTGAGGGCCAGGTCCTTCGTTGTTTTCTTTAGTTTATAGTGTTTTTAATTTTTGTTTTACATTTGTTAACCTTTTTTTACCTTATTCACACATAAACACAAAGATATGACACAAAACACCAGACCCAAGATGCAGATTTAAAACTTACTACCCTACCGGGAATCGAATCCGGGTCGCCGGATTTCAGCACGCAGACGGACAGCTATTAGAGACGAGGGAAATGTCCAACCTCAACCCATTTATGACTAGGGTGAATAGAAAGATGAATGTTTTTACCAGAATATATATAAAAGAATCGAGGTGTGGACACGATCGTGTGTTTTACGTGAATATGTGAAGTGATTACATGATCCACTTGCATAGGCTCGGCCGCAGATATACTGATCCGCTCGGACGCCTTCATTCTTTTACGTTCCCGACATCGCTTAATTCTGTCATATGGTGTTTTTATGTGTACCACTGAATTGCTCTTGAGAAGCCCTATCCAACCGCATACGATCTCTAAATTTTGATTTGATTTTTTGACGAGTATAGGCCGACTTTGCATTATTTATTTTAATTTTTTACTTTAACACCCTGTACGAGGGCGGATCGAAAGTAACGCACAATCATTTTTTTCTGCCTTGGTATTGCAGCTAGAATGTTGAAATTTCACAGAGATATAGTTTGAAGTTTTCACTACAGATGTATTTTTTTCTCAGGTGCACCTCTTGCGAGAGAAGCTTAAACTATGCAACAAAGATGGCGCGCATGCTACAGTCGTCCACCTGTGAGGAACAGAGAAGTGTTGTTCGATTTTTTGTGGGCCAAAGGGCATAAACACAGTGAAATTCACAGGGACATGCGTGGCGTGTATGGGGATGATTGAATGGACCGTAGCAATGTCTCCAGGTGGTGCACATTCTTCCAAGAGGGACGCGTGAACCTTAGTGATTCGCCACGCTCCGGCCGGCCGACAACAGCAGCAATCCCGCAGAATGTCAGAGGCATTGAGGCGGCAATTCTGAACGACCGGTGTGCAACTGCGAGCCTTATCGCAAAGTCTAACATTTCCTATGGTGCGGTATACGATATTGTTCATGAAATTTGAAATTCCGTAAAGTTAGTGCTCGCTGGGTGCCTAAGAACCTGACAGACGACCACAAGGGCCAGCGAATGATGGCAAGCTTGGACCACTTAACGCGGTACACCGCACAAGGACATGACTTTCTGGAAGGAATCGTCACAGGTGATGAGTCGTGGGCGTACCACTACACGCCCGAAACAAAGCAGGCATCAATGGAGTGGAAACATGCTGGTTCCCCAGTAAAGAAAAAATCAAAGTGACTCAATCTGCCAGGAAAGTGCTTGTGACAGTGTTCTGGATATGCATGGTGTTTTATTGGTGGACTTTGCTGAACACGGGACCACTGTGAATCATGCGGCCTACATTAAAACTTTGGTGAAGTTGCGTCGTGCCATTCGTGACAAACGTCACAACATTAACGTTAAACTTCTTCTTCATGACAATGCTCGCCCCCATGTTGCTGCTGTCGTTCGTCAGAAAATCGCCGAATTTGGTTGGGAGGTGCTCCAGCATCCACCATACAGTCCGGATCTTGCACCATCGGACTTTCATCTGTTTGGTCCCATGAAGAAATTCCTGGCCGGCAAACGCTTTGAGCAGATGGGAAGTGAAATCAGCAGTGCGCAGATGGCTCACTCCAACCAAACTGACTTCTGCGAACAGGGCATATTGAAACTGGTAACACGATGGGAAAAATGTGTTGAGAAAGTTGGTGACTATGTCGAAAAGTAGGTAAAAGATGTAAGTTCATTTGTGATTTTTTTCCTTTTTTTTTACTATTAAACTTTTTAAAAAATTGTTGTAAGGGGTAGTGACGTGTGTATAACCTCTCCTACCTAATTCTCATCCTCACCTTCTCGTGGTACAACCCGTTTTCACAAACGAGGCTCTGAGGACCGAGTCACGGCGGTATAACCGTTCCATCAGGTACTGAGTAAATGCGGTATCCTAATGTCTGTCCAGAGACTAAAAGGTAGCAGCCCTACCACTGGACTACTTAGCGTCAGGCCAGTAACCTGTCCTAAGGAACTTCAAAACTACTTTCAAGTCTCAACACGAAAAATGCCAGAAGACCAGGACGTCCACTCAAAAGACTTCTGGATGGTGTTTCTCTTGAGGCCGAAACAGGTCAACAAATGGCCTAAATTCGTGAATGTACTATGATGATGATGATGAAACTTTTTAAAAAAAATTATTGTGCGTTACTTTCCGATCCGCCCTCGTATATTCACTATAACTATTTCATACGGCAATGTCCCTATAGAGAAAACTATCGATTGCTTTAATATGACATTTAATAATTAAAGTTATACAAAAATTTATATGACAATTGCATATGTAAAATTAAAATTGGCAATAAATTGTCACATGGTTTTACGATAAATAAAGGTCTTCGTCAAGATTGTTGTCGTCTCACCGACTCTGCTTAAAATATATGTACATGAATATTAAAGAATTGGAGGAGAAAATGTTCAAGCATGGGAATTCCTATTTCAAACAACAACACTTTATACAACTTACATTTTGCAGATGATCAATTGTTAATTGCACAAGATTATGAAGATTTAGAATATATCACTAGAAAATTAATATAAGAATATGAAAAATGGGGATTAATTTTGAACACGAAGAAAATAAAAATATTTATCAATTGGTGAACCAGAACAAAATTTAATTTTGGAGACTGGAGAAAAACAATAAAATCTTGTAGTGAGATCACATATTTAGGAACCTTCTTGTTCTTCTTCCTTCCAAGTATTAGGCCAAGGCCTGTTACGATCCTATAGAAAATTTTCCCTCCAGCGTTTCATAGGACGGCCCAGTGATCTTCGTCCTCTTGGTATATAATTATAAACAGCTTTGGGGATCCGATTTGAACTCATTCTTTCAAGATGGTGTTTCCAATTTAGTTGGTACTGTTTTATATATTCCAAAATTGGTGTAGTCTTCAATTCTTTTAAGATATCGGTGTTCCTTTTCCGATCCCATCTGGTGTAACCCGCTGTTCTGCGCATGAATCTCATTTCACAAGCCGTTATTCTGCTTTCATGTTGTTCTTTTTATTTAGGAATTAAAACAAATAAAAATGGAAGTTATAAAGAGAAAATAAGAAATAGAAATAAAAAGGAAAATTTTGAAATTGCTTGCCTCAATGGAATATTGTGGGATAAAAATATAAGTAATAAAAATAAAATGAATATATATCATACAATTTTTAAAAACATCATTACTTATGGAGCAGAACTTTGGCCATTAACAACAAAAACAAATAACTATCTTTTGGCAACGGAAATTGATTTTATACGAAGGGCAGCAAGAATTTTAAGAAGAGAAAAAATAGAACTCAGTTATAAGGGAGAAAATTAAGATTGAAGACACTATTTTAGATTATATTAAAACTCAGCAATTAAGATGGTACGGACATGTCCAGCAATTGGAAGAGGATCGGCTACCAAAATCTGTTTTGGAAACCTGAGGGAAGACGAGGCAGAGGAAGGCCTAAAAACCTCCTGGAGTCAGGGAATATATTTATACATGAAGGAAAAAACATGTACAACGAGGAGATTGAATGGACCGACAAAATTGGCTATTAGGAATCGGGCAATGTCAAAGACATTAATCAACCGATGATCTATATATCTATACTAATGTTTTATATACGTAATCGATAGATCTTGACGAGGGTTGACGATTGAAACTTAAACCAACGTTACAATTTCTCCGAGTCAAAATTTACACTAAACGAAAATTACGTGACACAGCGAAACGATCTGAAAATCGCGGAGCTTCACCCTCCGCCGCTCGCGATGTGTCAAATCCACAATCAATGTAACGAATTATTTTATCCTTTATCTTTCGAGAGGTGTAATTAAATTTTGGAGGGATAAGCATATTTGGAAAGACACAAAAAAATATATTGGTAAAACATTGGTGGAATCTGTTGCAATGTATGGAAGTGAGGTATGGACAATCAATAAGTACTACAAGAATAGACTAATAGCTCTAGAAATGGATTATTTACGAAGAAGTGCCAGAAAGTCTAAATTAGAAACATGTCACAAATAAGGAAATTAGAAACATAATGGAAGCAGAAGAAAGCATAATTGAAAGAATTGAGGAGAAGGAATTAAAGTGGTTAGGACATGTTTTAAGAATGGAAGATGAGCAATGGCGGAAGCAACTATATGAATGGCATCCGAACAGAAAGAAGAAAAGAGGAAGACCAAGGTTAACATGGAAGGAAAACATGAAGACAGTAATGCAAGCTAGAGGGCTAAGCATCGAAGATGCCCAAGACCGTAGGCTTTGGAGGTTTGGCACGGGAAGACGGCAGCAGCTGTAAAAACCCGAAGATAGATAGATGTAAATGATAAATATGTAGTTGCCACACCAAAATATATCCCCCAATTTTGTTATTATCAGTTTTTTGAATTGCACCACAATATGGACGCAAA
This sequence comes from Diploptera punctata, assembly GCA_030220185.1. NCBI lineage: Eukaryota > Metazoa > Arthropoda > Insecta > Blattodea > Blaberidae > Diploptera > Diploptera punctata. The sequence goes on from JASPKZ010002106.1 coordinate 20,093, forward strand.
ATTACAGACGTAGGCATATTCACATAAAACAGAGTCTGCCAAAATATGAATTTTTGATGACTGAATACGACCAAATTAAGTAAATATATATTATATTTTGTCAGCATTAAATTGTTATACTCAAAGGTAAATAACGTGTTTTGTAATGAAAAGATAATAAACTACACGATGTGAGAATTTAGTTGTCATGATTTATACTATCATCTTCTGACCTTGAGTGCGTCATGGTTAATGCTCTTATATTGTAAAAGTTTTGGAAATGCTTGGTGTTTTCACGATCTAAAACATTCTAGCGCGTGGTTAATTAGTCAAGTACGACTCCGGTTCTCTATGAGTACGACATTCAGGCACTGTGTTTGGTCTTCCCTCAGGCATGTTACGGTGATGGAGTACTTGTCTCTTTCTTAAACCGACCTGATTACTTCTCTCTCTTAAAACAACCCGACGATTAAATCTCACAGACTTGTATTGAACAACTTTCTTCTTCTTCTTTTATCGCAGTTTAACTTCTCAATTTATAGGCACTTCTAACATGCCACGCCTTACAAGTGGCACGATCTAATAATAATAATAATAATAATAATAATAATAATAATAATAATAATAATAATAATAATAATAATAATAATAATAATAAGAATAATAATAATAATAATAATAATAATAATAATAATAATAATAAGTAATATAATAATAATAAGAATAATAATAATAATAATAATAATAATAATAATAATAATAATAATAATAATAATAATAATAATAATAATAATAATAATAATAATAATAATAATAATAATAATAATAATAATAATAATAATAATAATAATAATAATAATAATAATAATAATAAATATATAACAACAACAAACAATAATACTAATAATAATAATAATAATACTAATAAATAATAATAATAATAATAATACTTTATTTATTCTGGCAGAGTTAAGGCCATAAGGCCCTCTCTTCCACTCAACCAGCACAAATACAAATAAATATTTGACAAATATAGATATACACTATACTAATTATAAACAGTTAAAGATACAATAGATGTAGCAATGTAAATGTCATGTACAAACAACATTTTATAGGGTAATAACAATAATGATACGATAATAATAATAATAATAATAATAATGATATAAATATGATACATTATACGGGAAACACCAATTAATATATATATATATACCTTACACTGGATAATAATGAAGTCGAGTTTAGAGCAAATATAAATTTAGATTTCTTTTAAAAGATGCCAATGTCCGGCAGCCCCTTATTTCTTGTGGTAGGGAATTCCAGTTGCGAGAAGTGAAGATGGTATATGACATGGAGTGATGTGATGTCCTATGTTGCGGTATATTAAGTAAGAGGCTATGTTGTGATCTTGTGTTTAAGTTATGGTTTGAGGATAGATACTGGAAACGGGATGATAAATAATTGGGAATCGAGGTATGTAGGATCTTAAATAGGAGAATTAGACAGTGCGATTTTCTTCTCTCTTTTAGATGTAGCCATGACGATTCGTGGAATAATGGAGAAATGTGATCGTATTTTCGAACATTAAATATGAATCTGATACACATATTATGGACACGCTGCAGTTTGTCCGACAATCTGTCGGGAGAGGTATTTTAAACTGTGGATCAAACACATGCTTTTTTGACCACACAAGGACACGGGGAGCCTCCCCGAACAAGTGATCAGGGCGTCCTCCAAGACAACCCAACATTAAGACGAAACACATAATTCACACAGATATTCAAACTGAACCTGGGCGAATAAGATAAATCACGATTATGACTGTCTGATGATTTTAGGGGACCTTTTGGACCTTAAAGTTTCCTACCATTCAACTTACAGGTGAGAAAAAATCCCGAAAAAAAACTATCACCCAGGAAACTTGTGCTGATCAGGGATCGAACCGGAGTCCGCTGGGAACGAGGTAGCGACGCTACCCGGGGTCCGCTGCGATGGAAATGAACAACTATAAGCTAGTAACATGTTTAGATAAATGTTAAACCAAAGAGTAAATAGTTGCCAGTCAATCACCAATCATTCACATACAAATTAATTCCATATAACAATATGCAACTCAATAAAAAATAATTAAAACCAATAAAAATGAAAGAATTGAAGAAGAAAAACAAATCAGGAATTTATTAGATCAAATGCAGGGATTGTGACAAAATTTATATTGGAAAAACAAAGAGAGATTTGAAAACAAGGGTGAAGGAATATCTTAGAAACGTCAAAAATGGAGAAGTGGAAAAGTCAGCAGTAGCTGCTCATCCTTGGCCAGAAAAATATTTAATTGAATCAAAAGTCAGTCTAATTAAACAAATAAATAAACAAAAGGAACTCACGGTTTGGGAAAAGATCCACATTCAGAAAAACAAAGGATATCGAGGTAGTGAAAGGTGGCCCATAAATAAGAGTAAATTAGCTTTTAAGTATACTAAACAATTCACCAAATTCGCAAATAGCATAGACTTAAAAAAATTACAATAGAACATTACTTGGACAGTATACTTTAAGGAACTGTAAATCATAAAGTGATAGAACTAGATAATAAGTGTTAGGATAAGAACATTATTTTAAGGAAGTGTAAATATTGATCATGACTTGTTAGGATTAGTCAGTGCTATAAGTGTAAATAGGAACCTAATAGCCTAATTTTTTAGAACTTGTAAGGACAGTAAAATATTTTTCAATAGTAGATTACTCATAAAATGTTAGAATTAGTCCGTAACTTAAGTGTAAATAGGAGCTATATCTTCTTAGATTAGTAATGGATAGAATATTAACTTAGCGTGTAAATATAGATTATAGCTTGATAGGATTAGTCAATTTAAATGTAAACAGGAACCATATTTTGTTAGGAATAAGTAATGAAGAATGCACTAATTTAACCCTTAACTTACAATGTATCTTATAAGAAACATTGATTTAATTTATTTGTTATAGTTTATTAAACAGTAAAAATAAAACTAATTATCATACATTACCTAAGATTGTGTCAAATTACGTTAAAAAATACAGTATTAACTTACTTTTACATGATTTTATTTTCTTTGCGGTCCGAAACACTTGAATGACGGGCACTAGAAAGTATTGTTTCGCCAATTTAAGGGTTAAGTAAGTGCTAATAGGAACAATATCAAGCAACTGTAAATATTAATCATAACTCGTTAGTGCCAAGAGGAACCATAACTTGCTTAAGTATAATTAACAGAGAACATTGTTTGAAATGCAAATAACAACCACAACGAAATAGAACAATTTAGCGTCACAATAACTCAAAATTATATTTTAAGGAATCGAAAATAGAAAAATATTTTCACACATTAGAACTAGTAAATAACACTATAAATGCATAGTCAGGAACATCAACACACATAAAATGATAGAGATATTTAATATTGCTAAACCAAACAAGCATGTAGTACTGCAGAAAACTGTAGTGGAGCATGCTGTCATATGAAGACTCTTATAATAAAAAAAAAAAGGATATCTTATGAACTTCGAAATTCCCGCAGATTCTGACCTGATTCAGAGGTTTATCTGTCCACCAACAGAGGGAAGAAGAAGAGTTTCTTCCGATCGACATAACATCAGTCGCCAAAATAGTACTGAAGATGAGACCGTTATGGTCTCGAAATCGCGATCTGCTTAGAAGATTTGTATGAGGAGAGGTAAGAAACATTTGATTTTACCTCATAGTGATTAATTCCTGTAAAAGTTAAATATATGCAACTCAATGTTTACAATAATTAACTAACTAACTAAACTCATTGGGACTATAGTTCAAGGTAAGGGGTTGGAAATACCCAGGCTCAAATTATTATATTAACTATTTCCGGTCCTACCCTTCCTATACCTTTTTTCAAAAGTTTATTTTCTGTTCATAAAGTTGTTTGTATTGGTTAGAAGGTGCAGACAATCAATTAACTATCGCTGAAATGCTTAACTATACAGAAATGTTAACAGTATCGTGAAATAGGAAGATATCGTCTATTTTTTTAAATATACGCATTTTACTGAAGTGCTATATATTCGCCATTGTCTACAATGTAAATATTTTTGGTTTCCGCTTCATTAATCTTCATAGTTTTGTACTGTTCCGGGCGGATCTAACATCGCTCAAATAATGTCATATGTGGATTACTAATAAATCTACTACTTTTAACATTAATCCACTGGCTCATACAATATATTCTTGTACTATAGAGATTATAACAATATGGATAATGATTTCAATATTCTTAGGTTCATCACAAATCGCGAAACAAAGGGAGAACGTAAATGAAACAAACCTTAAGTACAATATCAACTTTAGAACTAAGCAGAGAGTCTATGCCTGGGCCTCGATATTCATAGACATTTTTCTTTTCTCTTATAGTGCAGTCTACTAGGCGCAGCACAAATATATATAAATGTTCCAGAGTGTTCTAATTTGATAATTCAACAGTTCTGATATATTATTCCTATTAATTTTGTTTATATGATCAATCATGAGTTTGTCTTTGGGAAATATTCTATAGTAATACATCGGCCGCTCCTTGCCTCTGGTTCCGAGGGGCCGGGGCTTTAGGATCGAAAAGTCCAAGGAGCAAGTCCTCCGGGAGTGACTTTAAGCCGTGGGTCCCGAGTCGGAATGTTTTGAGACTCGTAAAAGATCCTTAAGCCTGAATAAAAGACCTCTAAGCAAAATTTACCGAAATTTCCCGTCCTAGTACTACCTTGGTTTCCTAGATGTCGGTATGAGGAGGAACGCTCACCACGGACCACTCCAATGACATCTATATGAAAACAAGTGTAACTAAATTAGTATTGTTCAAATTCTTCCCTGTAGGGAGAGATCGCCTAAATCTCGTTGAGGGAAACAATGGCTTACAAAGAAATATTCTACTGCAATAAGCTCAGTTTCAATGGTTTACAGGACAAATGAATAATAAATAACACAACTAAAAGTGGTAATATATTTCAGCCAAAAAGAATAAACTTAATAAACACAACAAATCCAGAACAATGCTTCTTCGGGATACAACAAAACAAATAACTATAATAAAAATAATAATACCTGACATACCATTTAACACTCATACCAGCATTCGTTCAAAACAACCAAGTTCCTTTTTACAGCATGATACAAACGACGACGTAAATCAAAATTAAATAACATGAAGCTAATGGCCGAGGAACTCGTCTCGAATCCCTCGCCCCAAATGAATGTCTTGAAACTTGGAAGAAGACTGTTACATTAAGAGGGACATCGCCTGCTGCGCAATGTTGACGCGTAGACTGACGAGTGGGGATGGGTAGATTCAGAAGAGGATTAAGGTAACGGAGGCACAGATATACAAATATATGGACGAAACAGCAGGGCAACACAGTTCACAATATGAAATTTCAATATGTCTACTCACTCTAGTTATGGAGTAACTGTGCCGTTATACTATTGACAGAGCAATAATTCTTTCTTGAAAGTCTACCAAATCACGTACTGGTCGTCTACGCCTGGTCCTTACCAAACATAAACAGGAAACAAATCAGTTAGTGTTATGTCTGGTGATTTGACAGTCTAAAAAATGCGAAGTATATTGGGAATGTGTAATTGAGCATCATCTTCCTGGAAAATTGTTCCATCAGGGAGTTCAGGTACAACATGCAGTTCGAACAGTGATAGTTTCTCAGAAAAAAGAAAAAGGACCGATTATTTTGCCACGAATGATCCCACATCAAACATTCCCGTTTGTTGTTAATTAAGATACGCGGACTTTCCTGCCCCCTGTGTCTGTGGCGTCCATTTGGTGACTATCGGTAATTCTTCCCGAAGGCGAAAGATAGGATAACAATTTTCCTATGAAGTGATGTGTAAATGTATGCGATGCGTGATGCTTCTAAAATTAACATCGAATTAAAACATCCGAACCACCAAAACTCCTCTTTCAAATGCTATCAACCTCAGCCATTCTGAATCATAGTTTTGAAATTATAACTATTTATTTTATTATACTTATAATAGGAACATGGTTTATAAGAGAGCGGAAAATGTACAGTGTTTATAAAGTCTCGCTCTATTTTCGAGAAAAAGTCAAATATGTGAACAAAAGGCATTTCATTTATTTTATTGTATTTCTATAAGATCACTCCGTACGTTGAAATACTGCACGAAACACGTTCCAGCAACATAGCTGGTGTAATTATGTCGGTGAATTTGAATTTTGAGATCCGCAAGGTTTGTAATTTTATTATTGAACATCTTATATTTAATGAAACATCAGTCATATATATATATATATATATATTATTATTATTATTATTATTATATACAACTTCCCTCATTAGAGGATTGCCTCAAGGACAAAGTGATACAGACAATTATTTTTTTGAATTTATGAAATACATTTTGTAAATACATTTAAGAAATTGAAATTGTAGGCCTAATTGAAGTATACATACTGTAAAGTAGCAATTTTGTAATAATGGTTTCTTAAAATTGAAATTGATCCTCTAATGGCAGTGATGGTGATGGTATTTGAAAGATACACCCTGTCCAAATCTAAGGAATTCCAAAATTGGCTAAGAATCCTGGTATAGTAACTCTTGCCCCGATCATCAATCCCGTGACAGTTATACTATCTAGTTCAGCGGTACTCATTACGCGGCCCGCGAGCCGCATGCGGCTCTTTAATATATTTATTAAGGCTCTTGGAATAATTTTACCTTCATTACATTACATTTAAATTTTAAATTCTAAGTATAAAATAATATTATCTTTATTGCAATTCTACAAAACTTTGGATATCCCTGTGTGATTCCCAGCAGTACAGTACCGCACGTGTTCAACAATGCAATGCAATGTCCTGGCTGGTGTTATTGGTTTTGAATATGTGTACGTTTGTTTTTAAAACCGTTTAAACTCCTACATTGTCGTCCGAATCTTTCACAATGAAATATTATACAATTTAGTTTCTATGAACAAGCGACTGGACACTGTGTGGTACCTAATCAGTTGAAGTGAAGCGAAGTGAAGTGAATTTCAGTATTTAATAATGGCTGGTGTTTTTTTTCGAAAGAGAAAAAGAGAAAACTCGAAGATGAAGGAAGAGTTTTTCAAGATATTGGGAGCATGAATTTTTCTTCATACCTGCTAAAAAGGAAGGCAGCGCGATGTGTTTATTATGTCGAGACGTAGTTCAATGTTATAAACGATTTAACCTTAATATGCATTATAAATCGGTGCATTCAAATTTTGAGTGCAAATGTCCTAAAGATTCTAAATTGAGAGCAGAAAAACTAAAAACATTAAAAATGTCAATAGTGTCTGAACGGAAAATGATGTTGGATACCGTAAGTGAAAATAAATTGATAACAAAAGCACCATATGAAGTAGCAGAAATTTTAGCACGCAAAATGAAACCGTTTGCCGACGCAGAGATTTTTAAGGAGTGTTTTCTAGTCGTTTGTGACACATCATTTTCTAAATTCTCAACAGCAAAACATAAAAAGTGACATACAAAAGTTACAACTTTCCGATTCTATTTGTGTTAGGAGAGTTAACGAAGTGTCTGTAGACATGCTCCTTTGTACTCTCGATGAAATTCGTGAATGCGACTATTTCAGCCTTGCTCTGGATTCGTCCACAGATATTAGTTCCACCTCTCAGTTGATTTTATTTGTTAAATATCGTAATAAGATAGGGATTATAAAGGAAGAATTTTTAACTGTAATACCTATGGCAGGTCAGACACGGGGAATAGATTTTTTTGAAGCAGTTAAATATTTTTTTGACAAATACAAAATTGACCTAAACAAACTTTTATCAGTGTGTACTGACGGTTGTACCTCAATGGTAGGTTGTCATACAGGATTCATTTCTCTGTTTAAAAAAAACATTTAAATAGAGACCACTTATTAACATACCATTGCATTTTATATCAAGAAAATCTTGCTGGTAAATTTGACGAAACTTTCAGAACTATGATTAAGAAAGTAATTAACATTGTTAATTTCATTAGATCACGTGAACTAAATCATAGGCAATTCATAGAATTTCTCAAAGAACTTAATTCACAGTATGATGATGTTATTTATCACAGTGAGGTCAGGTGGCTGAGTAAAGGAAGAGTTTTGGAACGATTTTTTAATCTTCGCCATGAAATAAAACCCTTTTTAAGTGAACGAGATAAAGAATACCCTGAACTAGACTCTTCTTCATGATGGTTAAAAGTTGGCTTCTTGGCTGACATAACAGGAACACTGAATGATGTCCAAATTAAAATGCAAGGTACAAATAAACTTATTACTCAGCTCACAAGTGCAATTTTTTCTTTAGAAGAAAAATTAAAAATGTATACAGAAGAACTTAGTAATAATGATATCACTAGTTTCCCATGTTTCCAACATCTTATTGAAGAATGTTCAGAGGAAGAAATAAACTTGCAACCCTTCATAGAATTGTTCACTGTATTACACCATGATTTCAGCGCGAGATTTAATGATTTTAGAAAGTTTCGAAACCCATTTCGATTAGTCGAAAATCCCTGGTCAATAACGACAACAATTGTTGTCAATTTTTGGCCCTGAGATTAGAAATCTAAAAAATGAAGTTATTGATCTCCAGCAGGATTCAGAACTGGAAGGTATTTTTCAAGAGAAACGAAAAACGAATTCAAGTTTAGAGTTTTGGAATACAGTTCCAGAAAAACAGTTCGAAAACTTGATGTCGTCTGCATATAAAATTCTGTGTCTTTTTGGATCAACGTATGTTTGTGAAATTACTTTCAGTAAGATAAAGTTTATCAAGGGTAAACATAGTTCTCGTCGCACCAATGTGAACTTGGGAAACCTGCTGCGGATATGTGTGGCAAATCAACAGCTCGTATTGACAAAATTGTGCAGGGGAGTAGCAGAGTTCGACCATCAACTTCACAGCAGTAATCTACACAACTGTAAGTTGCCTTAAAATTATGTACAGTACCGTAATAATAATAATAATAATAATAATAATAATAATAATAATAATAATAATAATAATAATAATAATAATAAAATAATGAACAGTTAATTATTAACAAAAATTAAATGACAGTAATGAGTACTTGTGTTTTGTCCATAAATGTAAAAAAAGCTGCGTGTTACCAAGACTGAGAACTGTGAAATTTGGTGCGGCTCTCGAACAGATATGGTTTCTTATATTTGGCTCTCTTGTAATTTCTAGTGAGTACCACTGATCTAGTTGGTATTTATCTTTGTAATAGTCAATTGTTGGCTCATATATGGCTTTCTTTTCAGAGTCAACTTCCTCAGGTTGGCCACTATGAGTCTCAAAACGAATTGTGGGATCTAATATCATACCAATTTTAGAAGATGGTCTAAATGCAACAATATCTATTCGTCTGTTACTCCCATTAGTGGCCACACCATGAACTTCGCATAAACTGTGTATCCAGAATCTCGCAAGGCTTCTGCCATCATATTTCGAATAGTGTGGTGCCGAATGTTTCTCAATGATCCTCCAAACGGACAGGCCCCAAGGACGTGTGTAAGGGTTTCTTGCTCTCTGCGACAACGTCTACAGAGGGTATCGTCCTTAGACCTGCCCGGCAAAGAACGCACCGCCGCGCCGATACATTGGTTTGCATTTTAATCGCTTCTCTCCATTCGGAACAAGACAATCCCTGATGATTACGGATCCATTGATTTGCCGGTGTATATTCATTGTAGAGAAAAACGGCTTTTCCTTTATGAGGAAGTTGATTCCAGGGAACTGCTTCTTTGTCTCTTAATTGTTTCCTGAGTTTCCTTGCATCTGGTTGAAGACTTCGTGTGTTAATATTGATGTCACTAGGTTCAGTGTTAAGGTTTCTCACACATTGTAAACTTTCCTCTTTTAGGTTTCGGAGAGTAGTAATATATGTATTATTGTCTTGGTAAAGAATGTGGCAAATGTTTATATGCTGTAATTTTGTTTCCCACGTCACACAAAATAAACTAAGTCCTTTATTCCGACGTTCAGTATATAACATGTGATCAGGGACATCCATCGGAAGATGTAAATTTTCTTTATGTCCACTTCTCAAAAGTTTATCACAATTCACTAAAAATGTTTTTGGTATTTGATTTGGTGGTACTGTTTGAAACGGGCAAATTAGAGTTGGAGATATGGAACAATTTAAAACTGTAAATTTCTGATCAGGCTCTAACAGAGGTGAATCAATGAGAGTTTCAACACAGGCTATTCAAAAAGAAGGAACAGACTTCAAACATTTATTTCTTCCGAACTACAAACAATATAAACACAATTCTAACGTTCCTAGAAAGAGAAAAGTTCAATTTCACTATTTTATGCATTCGATATGAACACCATGTGTCACACGATAAATACCAAAACGGTGGCTCATATCTTGCCACACGAATCAGCTGGTCTCTAGTTATCGAATTCACAACTTCAACAATTCGATGTCGCAGATTTTCAAGAGTGTCAGGCATAAAGGGGATGAAAATACGGTCTTTTACGTAAATACACAGATAAAAATCACACGGGGTTAGGTCTCTGACCAGGGAGGCCACCGGCGTTGAAGTTGATCTTCTGCTCCTCCTCTTCCAATCTATCAGCGCCAATGCAACTATGATCGCAACTTCAAGCAACAGCGCGAATGCGGCCATGATCGGAACTTCAAACTTTACTCTTTCTAGGAACGTTGGAATTGTGTTTCTATTTTTGTAATTTGGAAGAAATAAATGTTTGAAGCCTGTCCCATCATTTTGAATAGCCCTATATATGTATATATATATATATATATATGTGTGTGTGTGTGTGTGTGTGTGCGTGCGTGTATCTCCAAAGGTGTAAGATGTAGTGAGCTTGAGGTTCATTGTCTTTATGAAGCTCTAGCACTACAACTCCTTGGAACACGCCATTCAAATAGTCTCGACCGACAAGTGGAAAAGGGGAAATGCACAGTTTTGTTGGTACAGAACAGTACCAGCAATACAATCTTGCATTAACTGGGGATATACCGTAAATACATCTAGGCCCATGCCTCCACCCCTTGGGATACCTCGGTCAAAGATCATACTCCCAAGTCCCAGTATCTTGTCCTCCCTATCTATTCGCGTCCACGTTCAAGAGTTCTCGGCTTAAAACCAACACCTCAGGGAGAAGGTGTTGGAGTCGCAACTTCAGGGAAATTGCTGAGCTACATAGTACGACAGGTCGCTCATTCCTGACGACCCCACAGTTGGTCCACGGGCTCCTCGAGCCTAGCCGAGAGGACTGCTGTCGCAGATCCACCGACCGTTCCCCTGTTCTACCTTCAGGGACGCATCCTGCAGCCGTTGTGAGACCGGCTAGGGCTTGAATCCTCAAACCCCGCAGTGTGAGACTTTAGTACATCCAGATGCTCATCTCCTGGTGACCTCACAGTTTTTCCTCGAGCCCGTAGGCTTAGCCGAGAACCAGCACGTTGCTCCCCTCTGCACTGGTCCGAGCCGTGCACTGGTGTGTCCCCAGGGACGTGTCATGTTGCAGTTGTGTTCCAGCACGGAGCTCGCAAGCTCCAACAGGTGAGCAATAGTACGACAAGGCGCTCAACTCCTGCCGACCCCACTAATGGTTCACGAGTCCCTTGAAATTAGCCGGGAGGACTGTCTAGCAGATCCACCGACCGTTTCCCCAGTGCACCACCTTGGGACGTGTTTTGTTGCTGAAGTGGGTCCAGCCTGAGCATTAGTACGTCAGGTCGCTCAACTCCTAACGACCTCACAGACTGTCCTTGGATCACTCGGTCACGGAGTAGGCGCTAATACCACACCCAAAAGACCGCGCTTCCTCCTTTTCCGAGCTTACTGACCTGGTGGTAATTCCCAGCATTACGCCCGGTATTGTCCCAACCAGCCCGTTCGCAAGACTAGGCCTAGTCGTGCCGCTGCTGTGAGTCCAGCTCACTGAACAATGTAGGCATCCAGGGTGCTCATCGCCCATGGTGCCCTCACAGATGGACCTCGGGTTCATTGAACCGAGAGAAAGGAGCTTCTGATCTCCAGTCCTCCCACCACTTCGCCACGGCGGCCGCTGATCACGCTGTGGGCCAGGATATGTGAGCTTTGACAACAGGTCGCTCATCTTCCCCCTGTTGACCCCACTTATGGTCCGCGTGTCCATCGGACTTGGAAGGGAGGACTGACTAGCAGATCCACCGATCTTTTCCCCACTACGCCACCGAGGGGACGCGATTGGCTGCTGAAGTGGGCGCAGCACGAGCTATGTAGTACGTCAGGTCGCTTGAGTCCTGACGACCTCACAAATGGCCCGCGGGTCCGGTCTGGACCTAGCCGGGAGGAATGCAAAGCAAACCACCGACCGTTCCCCTATCCGCCACCCGGACCCCCAGGGATACCGTAAATACAGTCGCAACTTATCAATATAGCGTGTGATATTGACTGTGGATTCTGCAAACCTGAACGGCCCGTACCATTTACTTGTCAAATCGAGCCATACATTGACGTTAGCAGTCATGTCGTAACATTCTGAGATCACATTTAGTTGTTGACCGCCCATATACGGGAATTACGTCTGTTTACTATTCCACATGCATGAAATGTTGCATATAGCTGCTTAAGATGTATTGCAGTGGTATCTACGATGAACAGTTTCCATAAGGGCGACACACACAGCTTCAGACGCTTCCTCGTCTTCTAGCTTATGAATTATTTGCAAATAGTAGGCTCATTTCTTCAGCCTGTAACATAAAACATTTTACATTGTGGTATGTTTAAATATCGATTGAATCGGCGGATTAACAACTTAAATGCCTTGCACGGTCTCTATTACTATGCAAGGCCTGCCTGGTAATAGCACCTTTGACACTTCCTGTCCTCTGAATTTGTTTCACCAATATCCGAATTTTCACCCTTCTCGGACCTTGTTATCAAAATTGTCGTATAAAGGCTGTCCTAACTTCTTCATATGTTAATCCCCTTAACCGTGCGTTAATGAAGGCCACTCTTCCCTCTGTTTTGAACATGCTGATGGACGTCTTACATACAGAAATTATAGAAAACAGAATACATTATTTCTTCAAAACGAATCAAGAGTTTATGAATACTCTGAATAAACTGCGCAATTTATCATAAGTAATGCCACGAGTGATTTCCAAATTATCGATAAATTCACGACTCACGAAGTGAGGAGTGAATTTATCTAGAGAATTTGGAAATCAAGAGTGGCATTTGTTAGGACTATTTAACGAATAAAATTAAGCTGTTTATTCACAAATCATTATTTAACTGTAGTTATTTCAAAATATTTATATATTTAATGCAAACGGCGATGTTTGAAAACAAATGAGAAACGATAGGTACGCTTCTACTGCTTCTTTTGTTTATCACTGCAACCAGATCATACTATTTATTGCCAAAGGAACGCAATATTGTAAGAATGCTCTCTAGTGGAGAAAAAATGAAACATCAATCTGTATATTAATTCATTTCTGATGTCGTATGATGTAAATATTACAATTATATTTTTCTGGATTATTACCTGGGAAAAAATACATTTAAGAAAGTCAAACAGTGGTTTCTTTTTTTGGTGGTATAATAAATTGCTACAAATGTTGACATGTATGCACTATATATACAATCTGGTAGCCGTATTTCTTATAGGCTCAGTCACTGCAAAATAACGGTCAGACCTGTTCAGAATATTAAAAAGGAGGAGCTTTGTTTAATATATGGTAATTATAACACTGATAAATATTTCGTGAAACACGACTCTGATTGGTTGTAAAACAGAAATCATTGAAACGTGATTGGTCATTGACTCCCATTTGGGGCATGAGTTAAATAGTCTTTATAACTTTATGCCGTGGGTCTCGAGTCTGAAGATTTTCAGGCTCCTAAAAGAACCGTAAGTCTGAATAAAAGGGCTCTGTGCAAAATGTAACCGACATTCAAGTAGTTACCTACTAGATGTCTCATTGAGGCGATGTGCCAAACATAAGCACTCGTTTGTCATCTATAGGCAAATAAGCGTAACTAAATCAACTTGGTTAAGAAACTCCCGCTAGGAGACACCCACGCGGGACACACACACACACACACACACACACACACACACACACACACACACACACACACACACACACACACACACACACACACACACACACACACACACACACACACACACACATCTAACAACAAATAAAGTTGGACCTGGTTCGTAATTTTCTTGACTAATTAAAACAAAATAATCAATTTATATTTTCTTATAATTCTTGACTTCAATTGCACTTGCAAAATAACATATGAATATAGAACTAAAGATATACACAAAGTATTCATGGATTGAGTTACTATTTTATGTAACGACGCTTTTTAATAGTTCAGATCATTGGTGTCGAAAATTAAATCTTCGCATGAAAAGTCAGACAAATTTCGCCCAAGGTCTTTTACTTTATTCTTGAACTTCTTTTATGTGCCATAAAACTACGACATGGAACTCACTTGTTTACTTCCCTTCTGAAGGAAATCATTGCACAGGATTTATTACGACCTTAAAAATCCATCGACCTCTCTCGGGTTTGAATTCGCGAACCTAGAGGAAAGTATGGTGATCATTATTCCACCAGAAAGTAAATAAGGATAATTTGTATATATATTTTTTTGTTGAGTCCATTCGCTTATTTGCAAAGTTTTAAATTAAGTTTCCTCTGAGTTATTCGTATGCTAGTGAAAGCGGAGTCCGTTCTGTAGATATCACAGTAACATACATTGTACTGCAATGTTCCATTTTTCGGCAAACTTATTTTATAAGACATGGGATAGTATGAAATAAAATGTTTTTCCCATATGATAAGCTACTACCACTATTCTACCTATCTGAATCTTCGCAGTTCAAAGCCACTCTTGCCTGTTTGCTTTATACGATGTCGTATGATGTAAGAATCTTGACAAGGGAACTTTCGACCATTGCATACCGAAATATACCTTGAAATTTCTTCCTAAGAAGCGTCGTGATCTACCAAGACGTGTCCAAAAAAAATTGCCACAAAATCGAGGCCAGAATTCAGCAATGGCAACCCATTATGCGAAGCATATGGATGTCCCAGCTTGTTCCTATGAAAAACGGTACAAATGGTATTCAGGAAGGGTGGTCGACTGGTAGATGGCGACCACATACAACTTCAGGGCAACCCGTTGCAAATCACAAACGCCTTTAAATATCTAGGAGTAACACTCCAAACAACAGCCAAATCCTTCAGAATGCATATGAAAGAGAGAGCGGCAGCTGCTATAGTTACCATATACGACATAGAAAACATCACACAACTGTCACTTGCAACAGCCATGAAACTTTTTGAAGCCAAAATACTTCCCATCTTAACATATGGAATAGAAATCATTTGGACTGACCTCAGTTACGGAGACTTAAACACCTTAGAAAAAGTGAAAGCAAGATTCCTAAAAGCAGCAATGGGGATCTCGAAATTTGCTCCATCCAGACTTGCATATGAATTAGCATGGGAAACTTTCCTCGTGGAAGATCTACGCACGAAGTTCCTGCTACCAGCTACTAAACAGGAAACTGCATTGAAGAAAATAAGACAAAACAAGACAAAAGAAATACCAGACGATTTTTACGCAACAGATGCAATGATCAATCGAGACTGGACTGGACCAAACAACAAGATAAGAAAGACCAATGATAAGACTGGCAGTGCATGGATATCACTACAAACTCTGCAAAAATTCAAACTATCATGATCCGTCAAGTGACTGTGTGAAATATATCATTTCAGTGTCTGTTTAAAGAGAACACGATCGTTGCTGGTATACAGCAGATACATAAACTAATGCACTTTTCTCGCGCGTTTTTCCCTATTATTAATAGAGAGGAGTGAAGTGATGGTGGACGCGGCACGGGGGCTTATTGTCAGGGTTATCCAATCCACCAAGTCAGAGTTATAGGTATATTACTTCCATATAGTTTTAAATGAAAGATTCAGTGCTGGATTTTAATGCAGTTAAAGTTGCAAACATTTTTTATACAACCTTGGTACATCACAAGCTTCTCTGGGAGAAATTTCAAGGTAGGTTTCGTTATGCAATGGTTGTAAGTTCCCTTACGAGTACTTTTGTACAGTCTAATAAAACTTCTACAGTGTTTGTTTTGATGAACTGTAAAATCAAAGAAAGTTAATTTACTCGTTGGAAATACTCCAAGAAGATAACTCCGGTATAAAACTTTGAAATGTCCTCATACGAGAAAATTGTAGATACAGTTAGATTAATGAATAAATACAAAGCGCATGAAAATAATTCCACACATAAAGACTAATTGAAAAGAAAGACCTTACTATAGAAATTCTTAAAATCTCACATCAGGTGTTGGTTTGGAGTTTCCAGAAATATACAAGAGATAAGATTAAATATCAGAATGTAGGCCTAAGTAAATGTATATACATATTTTATTTCTATTTAAGGGTAGATAACCAGTAAAATTTATCAACGAATGCTACATATCAGTAAAATTAAGATATATGTTCTTATAGGTATTGTACTTCTTTAAATTGACCTTCCTCGTCCCTTGTTTAAAAACTGGAAAACATTTCAGGAACGCGTGGCATGTGATGGCGTTATGAATACTGTTAAACTGACCGGCAAACAGCAGATTTTCCTGACACACATTCACAATTTGGTGGGCCGTAATTTAGTAGCATTGGGAGTACATTCTCCTTACATAGAACTTACTGGGCCCACAATAAGATCCAGTAATATGAAGCGTATGGTAAGTAAGCTCATTCCATTAATTTCACATACATTACTGCAATGCTTTTTCACTAGAGATGCCATATTTATGTAATACATAATATTTTTTTCTATTTAATTAAATATAAAATATGCATGTATTACTACATGGCATGAAACTCTTTTATTTTTGCGTTACATAGATGAATTTTTCATAATTTATAACAGGATATTTATGAGTTATCCTAAGCGGTTATATATATATATATATATATATACGATTTTTATAGAAATATTACAACATGTTACTTTGTCTTCATATTTCATCAATTACTATTACGTACGCTACTTTTACTGATATTATTACTAAGACTACTACAGTTCGCAGATCAGAAGAAAACAATTGCGGGTTGAGGGGAGCAGAGGAAAAAGTAAGTGTCAAAATACCAAACATGACCACTAATGCAATCTCACGCTTCTGTGTAATTTATATTCTGTTCAGGTTTGTTTATCAGACTCGGAACTAAGACGCCCGTAATGTAGATGACAATTAAAGCCGCATCCAGACAATATATATATATATATATATATATATATATATATATATATATATTGTCTGGATGCGGCTTTATATATACACTACCGAAAAGAACCCACAACGTGTTAAGTTAGAGATAGAAGGGGAAAGTATAAAACAGGTCATGAAATTCAAATATTTAGGAATAGAAATTAATAGCAGCAACAGAATAACAGATGAAATCCTCCATCAAGCAAATAATGCAAACAAAATATCGGGACGTTTAAACAATACTGTTTGGAAAAATAAAAAAAAAAGAATATATACAAAAGTAAGAATTTACAAATCTGTCATAAGACCAGTTCTAACGTATGGTTGTGAATGCCGAACAGAAACTCAGGAAACTAAACAAATGAATGAAACAACCGAAATGAAAGTTTTAAGGAAAATCGAGAGAAAATTCACAGCTCTATTAGAGAAGAATCTGGAATTGAACCTATAAACTTCTGGATAAATGATAGAAGACTAAATTGGAACGATCACATAGACAGAATGGAGAACAGTAGACTAGTGAAGAAAGTACGTGACTGGATACCTCAGCAGAAAAGGCCTTTAGGAACTACGATAGGAGGATGTCACCATACCCCGGACCTGTAGTGAATGAACAGGCAACAAGCTGCCAGATTTCATGCGTAGAGGAAGAGGAAGAAGAAGAAGAAGACGACTACCGAAAAATGTACAACCCTTAAGGAAGTGATGTGACAGGTAATTTATCATTGCAGGAATATATGATAAATTCTGACCAAATGAAACACATGTCACAGGAAGGGGTGCTCATGCAGTCGCATCAATAAACAGTGTACCCAACTCTGGCGGCAACGCAGGC
This sequence comes from Diploptera punctata, assembly GCA_030220185.1. Lineage (NCBI taxonomy): Eukaryota > Metazoa > Arthropoda > Insecta > Blattodea > Blaberidae > Diploptera > Diploptera punctata. Next base: position 38,260 of record JASPKZ010002106.1, read on the forward strand.
GTGTACTTTCTGTCATAAAAGTGTCAAATGACAACCTGCGATATATTGTCCCAAGCATCTTGCACCTGTCGTCTCAAATCGGCAATGGTTGTTGCAGGCTCTGGAGAAATAATACGTTCCGGCTTTAACATATTCCATGTTTCAGTAGGCGAGAAATCTGGGGATCTAGCTGGCCAGGGCTATTGATGTGCACCACGAAGATCATGTTGCGTCGTAGCATGTGGGCGTGCGTTGTCCTGCTAAAAAAGTACATCACCTTCCTATCGAACAAATGGCACTAGCACGGGATTAACATGTGTAATGTCGCGGGCACTGTTTACTTTACCCTGCAGAAACAACAAATGCGAGCGTGAATTGTAACTGATGTCCTCTCACGCCATGAAGCCTGGGGTGAGACCTGTGTGTCGTGGGCGATTGCACTCCGGAAGATGTCGCTCACCTGGTCTTCACCGTACATATGTACGTCCATCACTCGCATACAGACAGAACCTACTGACATCACTGAAGACAACAAAGAGCCATTCCATTCTCCAGTCGACACCAGAGTATCTTTATCTGGTGGTGTCGTTGTGTAAGTGATAGACTGGCCAGAGGAACACCTTAGTCCTAGTACTGCTTCAAACAGATTGTTCTCAATGGTCCAGCAGTTGCAATATGTGATCGTATTTCTTCCCTGGGGCGGATGTCACCGCTGCTCGCACAATTCGTCGATCATGATGTATATCTCTACTGCGCGGCCGGCCGTCCAGAACATGGTCTGTGGGTGTGAGGATGCTCCACAGACCACTGCTGAAATGCAACGATACAGTATATTGTGCCCAACGTGTGCAGCAATCCTCGATATGTCCATACAGCTTTCCGCAGGCCTACAGTGCGACCCCGTTAAAATGGCTGTATTATTCACAGGAGCATGTAGGCTACTCGTTGGCGGGGCACGTGTGTATCCTAGAGTGAATGTTGCAAACAATGTTCACCTTTAAAACACAGCAGTTACTGCCTATATAGTCCAACCAGAGGCCGTACAGACAGGCCTCCTGAGCTCCATCTGATGCCATTGACCGTGACAAAGGAATCACCACAGTTGAGTCGACAGCGGATCACACGACAGCTTTTGGACAACTGACAGCTGCTTCACTAACAGTGGTTGTCGTCAATGTTATGCTTCACACAAATATTTAAATTAATATTGGGAAGTAAACATTATAAGGTTATATCATTAATAGTGAGTGGAGAACATATTTTTATCGTCTTGATGGCAGCACAAGGGGTGATGTCATTAGAGAAATCAACAGTCACAGAATATGATGAGTGGAAGCCATGACTGAAGAGGAACATGATATTGTCTGAAACCGTCGGTATCAAAGAAATTTGAAATCATATGAGGTGAGTCGATAAAAATATGTTCTCCACTCACTATTAATAAACATATCACACTTACTGTATTGTCAAGTATACCCTTGTACTACGGGTTCGTAAAAAAGGTAATAAACTATCATTGTTCTCACGCTTTTTTTCGAAATAACCTCTAACGTTAAGAAATATTTCTATGGTTTGCGAATTGGTAGTCTTCCAGTGGCGGAGCGTTCATATTAGCAATGTTAGCCCTGCTAACACTTTAAAAAGTTAGAATTAAATTCTTTGATACTTAATTAAAACGAAACATAATATCGGGACGAGATAGAACAATGCATTGGCAGTAGTCTAAATACAATAGTAACTTAATAATACATATTGCATGCGTTGCGTATATACTGTAGCATTCCAATACAATACCATGTTCTTTAACGTTTTAAATACCCACACTGTTAGCCGATTTCCCAAGGCTAACATAGAAGATGACTATGAGAGTTAGTTGCGCACGCGCATTCAAGCTCATCGGTAGTATTACCCGTTTAAGGAGTAAGCGCAGTTGTTGACGGAGGGCACTGCAGTCGTGTTTATGCAGGAATAGACCACGTGACACTGCTATCTACGAGTGCAAAGGGGAATGGGACGTAGGACGCTGACAGTGTACAGTGCCTTATATGACGTCACGTATACCAACAAACAGAGCTTCCTGATTCTTCCGCATGCAGAGATATTTTGAATGAGTAATACATCCTGCTGCATTTCAAACTGAGCCCAATGCTACTCTGTAGCTGCCCTATTAGTACTCTAGAAATGGCTTACAGCGAGGTTTCAGTTGCTCCGAGTAAGTCCTATGTAAATGTAATGCTCCTGAGCGTATTAAATACAATAATTAAACCACTAAATAAATATCATGGGAGAGGAATGTGCTTGAGTTATTGCCAGAATACAAGCTGCTGAAATGAGATTCCTCAGACCAATAACAGGGTATCAAAGAACAGACAAAAAACACAACACAGAAATAAGATATCAACTAAAAATAGAGAAATTAAACACGACAATAGAGAAATACAGAACGAACTGGAAAGTACACTTGGCAAGGATGACTGAGAATAGAATACCCAAAGCAGCATACAACTATTCACCACGAGGAAGAAGAAGTTTGGGAATACCAAGGAAAAGATGGAAAGAGCAGCAATTTGGAGCCGGAACAGGCTAGTCAATAAGCCTAAACCGTGAAGAAGAAGAAAAGACTTTTCCTGCCGAAGCTTTGTTGAAAAAAAACCAACTCCTTATTTGATTATCATTATAAGTCAAACAAAAACAAAAGTGTGTTGTTTAATGAAGAACATGAAGGTTGGTATCAACATGACATACGGCTGCAGGAAGTCATTATCCTTGTTAGCCCGGCTTTCTATTTTCAACGGAGAAAAATGTTTGGACAACAAAGGGGGTTTCTGATGTAAATAGTTTTCATGCGCTGAAAAAATCATGAACTAGTTGAAACCCACGTTAACTGTGAAATAGTGCTACATAATTTTTTGGAAACACTAAAATTGAAGAGTCATGAAGCCGGGCTATCAAAATTAAGTTAATACGGATAAGCATAACGAAAGCGTTAAAGCAAACAAGTACATTGTTAGCTGCCTAACAGATGCTGTGTGTTTCTTCGCCGAACAAGAGCTGCCATTTAGAAAATTCTGAATCTAACGAAAGAGGTAGGGCCTAATTATATTGAATTATTGCACCAAAGATAAGAAATTAAGAAACAATTTGGAAATTTCTACTGTGTTCATTGTCACATCACACGATCTCAAAAACGACTTAGCATGTTCTATATCCGCTACTTTATTCAATAAAATGAAACAAGAGATCTCTCCGAGGCTACCGACGATAGAACTCACTTACAAGCTCTAGAAAACAGCTGGTCGTGGAGACGAATATTTTTGTTTTAAAATCATTCATTGATATATTTAACTATTAATATATTCAATTACCTCCCTCCATTTCCTAAACCCTATACCTATAGTAGTTTATTATATATGATACTCCTAACATTGCATGTTGTTATTTTTAGAAGTTCATTTACTTATTAGAAATAATACAGGGTTATTCTAAATGATGGACCCATTTTTAAAGATTAGTATTTATTAAAGTACAAATCCAAAATGAACAATATTTATATTAATGAAAAGTGGAAGTTTCAAAGTTTTATTGCAATACATTATAAATGTTCAATGTGTCCACCGTCTGCTGCACGGCAAACATCTATGCGATAGCCGCACTCGTCCCACACGCGAGAAAGTGTTTCTACTGTTACTGAGTGCACGGCAGCAGTGATACGGTTCCGCAGAGGTGGAACGTAAACAGTTTCCTTAACATAACCCCATAAGAAATAGTCACACGGGGAGAGGTCAGGAGATCTCGGTGGCCAGAAGTGTAGAGCCAGGTCTTCATTTCCCCTGCGACCTATCCAGCGCTGAGGAAGGGATGCATTCAAAAAGCCTCCTACATCAAGGTGCCAATGGGACGGAGCTCCGTCCTGTTGGAAAATGAAGTCCTGTGAATCTTTCATAACTTGAGGGAACACCCATTGTTCCAAAATGTCCAGATACGTTGTTCCAGTTACAGTTCTTTCCGCAAAGAAAAATTGTCCATTTACCTTTGTACGGGATACGGCACAGAATACGTTTATTTTCGGTGAGTCTCTTTCGTGTTGCAATGTTGAACGTGGATTTTGCAAACCCCATATGCGAACATTATGTCTGTTCACTATTCCACTAAGGTGGAAAGTCGCTTCATCGCTGAAAATGATACGCTGTAGAAACGCGTCACCCTGCATCATTCCTAGCACATAACCACAAAATTCGAGACGCATCTCTTTGTCATTAGGGTTGAGAGCCTGCACAAGTTGTAATCGGTAGGGCTTGTACAGCAAACGCCGTCTCAGAACTTTCCAGACAGTTGATTGGGGTATTCCAAGTAGCTCTATTGGTAGACTTACGTGGACTGCGAACAAAACTTTCTTCAATACGTCTGACATCATCCTCTGACACACGCGGTCGCCCTGTGCTTTTCCCTTTACTCACACTTCCAGTCTGTTAAAAATGCGTAAACCAACGGCTAATGCTTTTTCTAGTTGGTGGTTCAATACCGAATTTGCTAGGAAATGCCCGCTGCACTACAATTTGTGACTCACGTTTTGCGAACTGAAGAACGCATAAAACCTTGTGCTCCACGATAGTCATCTCACACACAACTGAGAGGGAGAGGGAAACGAATGGCGGCCTATTGCCGCGCGAACTGTGTCGGCCGCTTCTAGAACCAACATAGCCCGCCGAAACTTTGAACTTCCTCTTTCCATTGGTATAAAGATTGTTATTTTTGAATTTGTACTTTAATAAATACTATTCTTTAAAATAGGTCCATCATTTAGAATAACTCTGTATAATATACACAATATTATATCCATAAAATGGAGGCTAACACTTGTCTAAATTCCACGCTCCGCCACTGCTTCCGACTCCTCCACGGCATTATGAAGCTTAAAATTCGCCAATAACACTACTCGAACTGATTCGTCCTCCACACAAGTCCGTACTACTGACTTGACAACACCGCTTTGTCTTGTAAACCACGTGCAGCGATCGCACCAAAAATCGGAAAGGCGTGGCCACACTGGAATTAAGAACGGCTCGACTGTAACACTACTATTGATCAGTATGGAAATATTATACTCTGGTGGCAATGAACCCTGGGTTTATTCCTCGAGATTCGTTCAGCCGTCTTTGGTTTTGTCTTGCACTGAACTCAACGTCAAAGATTAAATGACACAGGTAATGTATATTATTTAGCTGCTGTAGGTTAACACATCTTAATTGAATTAAATTAACCTTAAACTTAGTTAATAGTATATTAGTTAAACAGAAACAATTATCTCTACAATTTCATGCCTTAAAAATTCACGGATCGAAGCAGTACAACTATAGTGAGTGCCATGCTTAAAGTGAGGTTAGGTATGTAAAAGGAGCAAAAATTCATTCAATTTAGTCTAAGATCTGGGTGCAAGATTACTACGTTCATCGAGTGTATGAACAAAATTTGTTTCATAAAATTGTGAATGACTGAATACAGTTTTAACGAGTTGCCTATTAAAATTTGGCCGCCAATATGTCTAATTAAAATATAATTTATTTATTTATTCGAAATAACTTGATTCACTTGTTATTAAAATTAATTGTAATCCAGTTCGAAGATATCGATGTATAGAGCTTGAAAAGTTTTGGTTGTCATTGCACACTTGGCCGTAACCTTCTCGCAGCTAGGTGTAAACAGGTATTACTTTGTTACATTTATACGTACACACTCCTGTTATATATTAAATTATAGCCAATTTCTTTTGTGCATGATAGAATGCCTCTGCCTCTGTAAAAGTGTCCGCAAATAAGGGTTGCTAGCTGTTAAAGATAAATTAGAGTGAAAGAGAATTAGCGCTTTACATCACTCGTCAGACAAAAATCTTCAAATTCTTGTTTATCCTTTTGTTTTAAAACTGTAATTTTTTTAGGCAGTCCGTGTGATAATCACAATCCTCTGTAGATTCTACTGATAATAAAATATCATGGTACTTATATATATATATATATATATTTATTTTTTGCGGCGAAACAATAACATTGATATACATTTATGAAATTATATCTGATTGAAATTAAGCACATTAGACCTTTTACCACATAGAAAACACTTCATTTTTTTAAATGTTCAGCTAACTTTAACAAATGTAATAATATGTGGAGTTAAATAAAACAACAATGTTTATTACGAGCTCCAAAACACGTGGTTATTGTAAGGTTAGAATACCAGTATTACCGTTTAGTTCAGATTTAGAACACTAGCTACCGGCGCATGTGCAATAGCGCTAAAAAAACTAACACAGTTGGCTACAGTGTTGCCAATTTAGCCATTTAGCTACAAATTTGTGAAAAAAACTACTAATAGCTTTTTCTGGCCATTTGTCATCTTTTCTTTAGCTACTTCTAGTCATTTGTTTTACAGTTTAATTATCTATTATGAATTCTATAGTAATAACTGATTGATATTAATATACTTTGCCACAGAAAAAAAAGAGAGAGAGAGAGAGAGACAGAGAGAGACAGAGAGAGAGACAGAGAGAGACAGAGAGAGAGACAGACAGAGAGACAGACAGAGAGAGAGACAGAGACAGAGAGACAGAGAGAGAGACGAGAGAGACAGAGACAGAGAGACAGAGAGAGAGATAGACCGCGAGAGAACCGCGAGAGACGGTAGAGAGATTAGAGAGTGTATAGAAGAGAGTTGATAGAGATGGAGGGATAGAGAGATGGAGAGA
>JASPKZ010002107.1:0-33238 GCA_030220185.1 Diploptera punctata
AAGCGTGATTGTTGTAATCAAAATGCATTGAATGGATTGGTAATTGACTGCCATTTGGACATGAGGTTCTAGTACTTACTTACTTACTCATGGCACTATCGAACCCGAGGTCTATGGCCGCGCGGACATAAGGTCTCCTACATCCCTATCCTGAGCAATGCTTTCCAATCATTTCCTGTATAATCCACTTCCCTCAAATCATAGTTAATGTTCTGCTCCCCCCTCATCTTGGTCTACCAACTGGGCGGTTTCCTTCTGGCTTTCCTACAAGAAGTTTCCATGCAAAGTGCTTTCATTCCCCATACGCGCAACTATGTCTGCCCATCGCAGTCTACGGGACTTAACTGGTTTATTAATATCTGGCTCCTTAAAGACGTAGTCATTGGTATGTAGTCTTCTCCATTCAACCTGCTGTTCATCCTCTTTGGCCAAAAATTTCCTAAGAATGGGAAGCGTTTTAAATAGTCAAAATAAAATCAGTTTTAATGAGGGATGAACATTTCTATTAATAGAAATCCTTATTTTGTATCGAATTCTTGAGTATCGCACCGTGATTCAATAGCATTGAACAGTGTGATAGGATGGGGGAACGACTCGACAACGCGTAAACGTGAAGCATTTAGATTTTGACTTAAGCGGCAAAACTAATTTTGTATCGCTCGGACTATGTTATAACTTTTACTCGACAGATAAATAGGAAGGGGGACAATCAAAGAAGCACGTCTTATTCAATGAAATTATTCACGAATGACAAGTTGAACAGGCGATGGGGCGCATTTATGAAAAGACATAGTTGGCCTACGTGAAATACGGCCGGAGTGTTTTAACCAACTTTAGGCTTAGGGCAATAAGGACTAATCCGTCTAATATACCGACTGTGATCCACGAATGAAAAAAAAATTAGCCGCGAATACAGGAACGTGTCGCGATTTTTTAATCGCGAATAATGAAAACGCGATAACGGAACGTTACCGTGCATAAGGAGTTTTACTATTAACATATACCACGTTGTTGTTTTGGGGTAGCTGCTGCCTGTCACGCAGCGGCCCGGATTCGATCCCGGTTGGGCAGGTTTTCGGGTGAGGTTTTATCGGGTTTTCCTCACCTGAAGATACAATGTCAGGAGAACTTTTAAGGCCCAAAGGTCCTCGAAATTCATATGGCCATCATCACCATCATCATCCTTATCCTCATACCATCATATTATATCATCCTCACGGTTGTAGAAAGCAACGGGGGAATCTACCACACTACAATTCCCGTAAAGCTGCAAGCATAGCAGGAAATGCTAGATTTTAGTGAAAGACCTGCCCTCGGGCAGAAATTATATTATATATGATATAATATAATATATTATATTATATATATATTGTTCACCGCTGTGGTCTCGAGGTAGCTGCTGCCTTGTCACGCGGAGGACCCGGATTCGATCGGTCTGGGCAGTTTTTATGGGTGACGTTTTTATCGGGTTTTTTCTCACTTGGAAACTTTAAGGCCAAACTGTCCGAAATATTATGGCAATATCATCATCTTCCCGGTGTGCGAAAGCAAGGGAATCTACCACACCACAAATTCCCTAGTAACGCTTCAAGCCTAGCATGAAAAATGATATGCTTGCAGTGAAAGACCTGCCTTCGGGCAGAATTACTATGGATGGATATATAATATATATATATATAATATAATAGCCATTGGGTAAATATATAGATAAATCTTCATACTATTTCTATTAAATAAAGGAAAAAAGAATTATTAATGCAAAAAATAATATTAGTGAGATATTTCTGTTAATATTTTTTATCAGTTTGTTTTGAATGATGGTAGTTTGTAGTCTCTGACAAAGAGTGGAAGAGAATACCTTTTCTAGCAAGAGAAACTTGAAAATTTAGAGTAATAGTTAGTATGAGAGCAGGGGGATATAAAGGAGAATGTGCTGAGGTCGTGTATCTAATTTACATATATCAGAGGGTGCAAAATATATACTAGACAGCAAATTGAACCGTAAATTCGACTGTGAGGAATTTAGTTAGTTACGCATTCCTGCCTGGCAGCATTCTCTTGGTCTTGTGGTCAGAACTTCCGCTAGAGTTCGTTAGGTCCCAGGTTCGATCTCAGCAAACCACAGGAATTTTTCATAAGGGGAATTCCTATGGTCGCCCTGATCTGAAAATGTAGGTTACGTGCGTCATTATCATTTATCATAAGTAAGCCACGAGTGTTTCCAAATATCTAGAGAATTTGGAAGTAAGAGTGGCGATTTGTTAGGACTATTTAACGAATAAAATAAGATGTTTACTCACAAATCTTTATTTAAATATAGTTCATCATCATCATCTTCTTCAAGGTATGGGCCCTGTTGGCCCGTTCCGCTTCCCCGGCGCACTACATGCCGCAGGCGGGAGTCTCCTTCCAACGACGTTTTGGTCTTCCTACATTTCTTCGGCCTAGAGGCCTATAATTGAGCAGCTGTTTTGATAAACGATTATTTGGCATTCTTTGGATATGTTCAAACCAACTACGTTTATTTGTGTGTATTCACTTTTGCCAGTTTTCCTAAACGTTATCCTTTAGTTTGCTGGTGTCGTCGTCGTCGATCTGTCCGAATTTGCTTTGGGGAGTTCGAGTTTTTTATAATTCCTCGTAGCAGGTAACCGGCCTGCTGCCGAGTAGTCCAATGGTGGGGCTGCCCCTCAAAGATTTGAAACATGCTTCCATCTGTAGAAACCCCCAGGTGGAGGGCTGCCCTCTTCCGCTGTCTCGCTTTATTGAAGCTTGTTCTTTTTTGCCGATCCGAACCGTGATGTCTTCACCCGTATCCCTGGGCAGGGCCCTCGTATACCCCGAGAGATTGGGTCCTTGCGGAACTTAGTCACTAAGATCTTAGTGTTTCACCCGCGACGAGAACGCGCCTGTCAAGAATTACCCAGTGTATACAGTTCGGCTTATGGCCCCCTGTACACACTGGGCCGGGTTAATAGCCTCGTCTAAAACCAAGGTTAAGGCTTTAAATATATTTATTTGTAACATATTTATATATTTAATGTAAATGGCGATGTTTGGAAAACAAATAAAATCCATTCTGTTCCATTTCTTCGTCACGCAACCAGATCATATGCATTGCCAAATAGAGTTGCAATATTGTAAGATGCACCGTAGTGGAGAACAAATTAAACACTCTCATTATGCTATTAAATAATTTCTGATGTCCTATGATATAAATATGTCAATTGTATTTTTCTGCAACGTTAATCCTGGGATTATAATACGTTTAAGAAGTGCAGACAGTGGTTTCTTTTTTTTTATTGGTATAATCAATTTCTACAATGTTTTTTCTCTATACCTCGCAAGCAGAATCTGGTTACATTCGTGCATTACATATACAATTGGGAGTTACTCGATAAAATGAAAGCGTTAAAATGAAAGTGATAAAATCGAGGTGAAAAACGACTGTGATTGATTGTAAATCAAAATTTATTGAAATGTGATTGGTCATTGACTGCCATTTGGGGCATGTGTTAAATAGTCATCCTAATATAGGGGTAACGTAACTCCGCCTTCCAGACGTCCCAACCTCAGAAGTAGGTTACAATTCCGTCAACGTTAGGAGAGAATGTCAGAAATATCATAAGACAAGCTGGTGCCATTGGACAAAAAAAGGACTATTTTAAAAAGCAGATCAACACTTTGACTTAGTTCATTTCTTTCACGACGGATTCAATTATTAGTTGTGTGATTCTAAGCAATCATCTTACCCAAGGACACGTATACTGAGCTCTAACTTATTATTAAGAGCTGTAATTTTGGGAGGAGTTGCATATAAATTATCTACACCAGGCGTCTAACACTATTGAATAGATCATTTGCATGCAGACTGCCGCTACCGAACATCAATTTTACACTTGATGCTATCTGAATAGTTTTCGTATTCTTGTTGACAGCGTCTCAAAATCAGATCAATACACTTCCTCGTCTTTCTAACTAAATATATCTGTCCTTTCTTTCTTCTTTATTTCCTATCTAATGTTATTATTCTGCATTTCAATCGAGCATATTCGAAATCCTAGAGCATTGCAAAAGAAATGCGTCACGCACAAACTGCGTAAAGTAAGCCAATTCATCAGCAAGGATTTAAGGTGGCATATGGAGAGTTTCGTGTGAAAAAATCGATCATTGTGGCAGCTACAATGAGTTTTAAATTTTAGCCTCAGATGAACCCTATCCCTGATGGTCCGATTTTGCTGGTTAACGAACTCGACATTACTCTTCTTATTTTATTGCAATGTGCCGAATTTTCTGCGAAAAAAATAAATAAATAAAAATTGCGGGCACTAGAACGTTACACACACCCACCATACATTTTTATTTTTCATGGTCGTTTTCGGTGCCTACTAAATAGGATCGATCTAGATTAATCAAACGTATTTATTACACACCTAATAAAGTTATATATATACTGTATTGTATGGTACCAAACCTGGTTGAGTGGTAGACAAGGCATTAAGGCCTTAACTCTGCCAGGTAAAATAAAGCTATTAGTAATATTATTATTATTATTATTATCATTAATATTAATAGTATTATTATTATTATTATTAATATTATTATTATTATTGTATGCACAGGTTTCCCTTTACAGAGATTTAGATGCGCTCCTCCCCGTAAGAGAAGAATTTGAACCATACTAATTTAGTTACATTTGTTTTCGTATAGATGTCATTTGAGTTGTCCGTGGTCAGCGTTCCGCCTCATACTGACATCTAGAAACCAAGGTAGTACTAGGACGGGAAAATTTGGTAAATTTTGCTTAGAGGCCTTTCATTCAGGCTTAAGGATCTTTTACGAGCCTGAAAATCTTCAGATTCGGGACCCACAGCTTAAAGTCCCTCGCGGAGGACTTGCTCCTTGGATTTTTCCATCCTAAAAATTCCATCGACCCCGGCCGGGTTTGAACCCGCCGACCCTCGGGACCAGAGGCAATATGGCCATATATATTATATATATATATATATTATATATTTATTTTTATTTGTTTTACTCAAAGTATAAGTATATGGGATATTGCAAATTTAAATATTCCCGCATGAGCTTCGTCCAAAAACAAACAAAAAATAATGCAATTTGAAATTAAAAAATATACTTGGTTAAAATATTATAAAAATACATTTGGTATAGGCCTATATGTCATATACGTGAAAACTAAAATTAAGAAAGAGAAATAGCATAATTTTAAAACAATATAGGGTGCGTAATATGAGAGCCTATCGTCCCGCGCCGAAGTCGATTCGTTAAGGCAAGATGTCTTGGCGCAGAGCTACGGGACTTGCGCTGGTTCGGGTCTCAATGGGGGAAGAAATTTTTTCATGGAATTTCGGCCAGTATGGGACCGGTCCTCACCCAGCATCGTGAGGCATTTAGGTAGCTACAATAAGTAGCTGCTCTAGGTTGAGAAACCAGCTATAACGGCTGGGGACCCGACATGTTGACCACATGTCACCCCTAAAGTGGCAGAATGATCGTCTACCTCTGTGATTAACACATTTGAATGCTAGGCAAGTAGCCGGCTGATAGGCCAAGGGCCTCCTAGGCATGTCGCGCCATGAAGTTTAGTTTAGTAATCCACCCATAGTAATTCTGCCCGAAGGCAGGTCCTTCACTGGAATCATAGCATTTTCATGCTATTCTTGCATCTTTACTAGGGAATTGTAGGTGCGGTAGCTTCCCGTTGCTTTCTACACCGGTGAAGAATGATGATGATGATGATGATGATGATAATGATAAGGATGATGATGATGATGATGATGATTATGATGGCCATATGATTTCGGGGACAGTTTGGGCCTTAAAGTTTTCCTTACATTTGTCTTACAGGTGAGGAAAAACCCCGATGAAAACCTCACCCAGGAAAACTGCCCCGACCGAGGATCGAACCCGGGCCCGCTGCGTGACAAGGCAGCACGCTACCTCGAGACCACAGCGGTGGACAGTTTAGTAATATGAGAGCAAAAATAGAAATAATTTTTGCGTTATTTGGTTTTTTATTAGAATTTATGTGGACTGATACGTGACACAGAATCCCCAGAGCCTCATTCCGTTTTTCTTCTATGGATTAAAATGTTACTTTGCACACGTATACGCAGGGTTTTCCTTGAAAATTACCATCATATTTCTCTTCTACTAACAAATGTGAAATCAGACCGAAGCCCTTTTGTAGGGATAACATATACGTGGGACTGCAAAACACACTAAACAAAATCTCAGTCTCATAAAAACAAAATTAACTGAAACTCTTGCTGTATTAAGCAATTCATTTACTGTAGGATGAAGTGGGTGAATATCGATGACTTTAGCAATTAATCGAATAACTGTAATATTATTCGTAAAAAGGAATTGAAAAGAAAAATGAGAATTGTTTTACTGTTCAATTACTGACTTAAGTAAAGTCAAAAAATACAAATATACTATCAACTAACCTGAAAAAATTGTACTCTAGTACCTGCTTTCGATCGGAGTTCCCCAGCACTTGGGTAATTTCGATTACTTTATTGAAAGCCAAAGAAAAAGCAGAAATACACATAAATCCAAAAGTTTCTGTCTCTGCGAACAAAATCGCACGTAATTATTTATTGTGCCATACCCACTGCATTCTGCATGAACCTTCTGAACATGAAGTGGACTTGTACCACAGTCCCGTCCGGGCCTATATCACAACAGCTATCTTCCATCGTGTGCTTAATTGCATTTTTTAAACGTTAGTAATAAAAGTAAAACGTATTCTAACAATTAGGATTCACTTCTACCACTCGGGGTAATTCGGATCACTATTGATCGGAGTTTATGCATTACAAAAACTTTTGATGTCCCAACTCCTTTCTAAAAACGTTAAACAGAAAATATATAAAACTGTAATTCTACCAGTTATATTACATGGATGCGAAACATGGACTCTTACTTTAAGGGAGGAAAGGAGATTACGAGTATTTGAGAGTAAAGTACTTAGGAAAATTTTTGGACCAAAGAGTGATGAACAGACAGGTGAATGGAGAAGACTAGATAGCAATTAACTACATGGTCTTTATAGGAAGCCAGATATAATAAGAAGAGTTAAGTCTCGTAGACTGCGATGGGCAGGACATGTGGCACATATGGGGATTGAAAGAGGTGCATGAAAGCTTCTTGTAGGAAAACCAGAGGGAAAACGCCCAGTTGGTAGACCAAGAAGGAGGTGGAAGAATAACATTAACTATGATTTGAGGGAAGTAGATTATACAGGGAATGATTGGAAAACATTAGCTCAGGATAGGGATGTATGGAGAGCTAATGTCTGCGCGGCCATGAACCTACGGGTTCGATTGTGCCGGTGAGTAAGTAAGTATTGATCGGAGTTACCCCATGTGGAAAGTTGGAAATAATTTGGTACCATTTCTTATTGGAGTTATATGTTGAAATTATAAGTAATTATTTCATGTCAATATTCACAGTGTTATCGCTATCATAAAAATTATGCATTTAATTGATGAATACCTAACTTAACTGATATAAATCAGCTTAGCTTCCTTACAAGAAAAGTATAAGAAACACAAAATGTCCACCACACTGCAGAGATGCTGCTCAACTGGCATTGACATTGTACACAATGTTTGAAACACTTCGTGGAAGATGCCACTAATTTGGCGAACGCGATTATAATATTGGTTTCTGAATAAAATTATGATCGGAATTACCCATTTTACGCTGCACGAGCATTAACTCAGTATAAGGGGATTAGTCTTCTTCTTTGAACAGGCTATGGCAATTCTTAGTAGACGCGGAGTTTGACTCGACCCATTATTGTAGGGTACAACGCTCTACTCTTGTCCAGCGAAGACCACAAAGACAGTAAAGTCAAAGAAGAAAAACTTCATTACGGGGGAAGTGGCAATCGCCTCTCCAAGTAAAAATATTTACTTATTTCTCTTCATGGCGCGAAAAGCCTAGAAGGCTTCAGGCCTTCCAGCTGACAGCTCCACCAGTAGATTCACTGTCATCCGCGGCACCATGTAGAACAAGCAACATTGGGCGTGGTTAGTACTTGGATGGGAGACCACTTAGGAACACCACAAGCAACATTCTGCGTGGTCAGTACTTGGGTGGGTGACCGCCTTGGATCACCACGTGCTGTTGACAACTAATACTTCCCAAATTTATTCTAAATTCAAAATTTATGGGCAAATTCTCAAAATTAATCTCCCTAAGCTTGAAATTACAACCTTTTCGAAAAATACAACTAAATTTCCTTCAATAAGCTACTCTGCTAATGGTTTCGGTGGTTTCCATAGCGCTAAGGCAAATGCCGGAGTAGTCCCCTAGTCTCCACCAGTAAATTCAACCTTTTATCATCGAGCCCGGAAAGCGGAAGTGATTTTAACTTCATTTCTGGGGTTGGAAATACTGCCTTCACCCCCTTCTTTTGGATGCGCGAGCTTCGAAGGGTCAACTTCACACAAATACACAACTTGACACCAATTCACAACTTCAACTACCAACACACCACGCCATGGTTCTACATCAATACAATTCTCTTTCGGCCCAACTTTCAAAATTAGCGGGACAAAAAGGCATGTCTTGGAACCCGCGGATGGCTCCGACCATCCAAAAACTTCATGTTGGAGCCGCATTCAGAGCTCCCACGATAGAATAGCAGCTGACAGCTGGCCTCACCTCCACATTGTTAATCAAAGAGATAGACGATCAACCAAGCAGTGTAGGGGGTGACATGTGATCAGCCGTTACACCTGGATTTCTCAACCTCTAGGCACTACTTCTTGTACGAACAAACTCGCTAAGAAACTGAGTAGGTATCGGTACCACATGACCAAAACTCCATGAGAAAATTTCTTCCACAACGGGGACTTGAATCAGCGCAAGTCCCATACCTCTGCACAAAGGCATGATGCCTCATCCTCTCGACTAGGGCTCGGGATAATTTATTTATTTATTCTGGGATAAATATAGTCTAATAAATAGGATACCATGAATATCCAAGAAATTACATTTAATCTGCATATTTTTTTTCACTTGACTTTTCGCTAGTGATCTATTTATTTTATTTCAAATGTACTTATTTATATATTTTTCAATCAATATAGATTAACATACAGGATGACATATATGTCCAAGAAATCACACGCATTCTATAAATTATATATCATTTGATTTTTTAAGATATATTTACTTATTTTCGAATTTTTTATTTGTTTTATTTATCATAAGTAATGCCACGAGTGATTTCCAATTTTTCTAGAGAATTTGGAAAACAAGAGTGGCATTGTTAGGACTATTTAAGGAATAAAATTAAGCTGTTTATTCACAAATCGTTATTTAAATATAGTTATTTTAAAATGTTTATATATTTAATGTAAACGGCGATGTTTGATTGCAAATGAGAAACGATTGGTAAGCTTCATTTGCTTCTTTTGTTCGTCACTGCAACCAGATCATATTATTTATTGCCAAAGGAACGCCTATTGTAAGAATGCACTCTGGTGGAGAAAAAAATGAAACACATCAAACTGTATATTAATTCATTCATTAATTCATTCCTATGATGTAAATATGACAATTATATGTTTCTGGGTAAAAATACATTTAAGAAAGTGCTAACAGTTTTTTTTTTGTGGTATAGTCAATTGCTTCAAATGTTTTTATATTAACTCCCGCATGCGGTATGTGTTGACATTCATGCACTATATATACAATCTGGTAGCCGTATTTCTTAGAGAGTCAGTCACTGCAAAATAATGCTATGACCTATTCAGAATGTTAAAAAGGAGGTGCTTTCTTTATTATGATAAACTTTAGTTGGTAAATTCTAGGCGAAACACGACTGTGATTGGTTGTAAATAAAAAATCACTGTAACGTGATTGGCCATTGACTCCCATTTGGGGCATGAGTTAAATAGTCAGATATAAATGTTTCAACATGTATATCAAATAGCTAGAGACACCTCAGGGGATCCTCGAGTGCCACTCATATGGACAACGGAGATTTAGACGTCCACAGAAGAGTCTATATGGAACCAAAACTTGTCAAAGCTGGCCTAATACGTGTCTGGAATATGAGGATGATAATGATTGTTATTTACTTATTTATTCATTTTTCTGGGATTGGACAGGCCTAAATCTTGTTATTTATGAAAAAAATATATATAACTTATATATTTCTGTAAATTTGTTCCATATAGGTCTACAAACTTAAATCATATTTTCTCCAAACATGACCGCCTCTATGGTTTAACGGTTAGAATATATATCTAGCAAGTTCTAAGTTTGAGTCTCGACGGCTACACCGCAGACATTTTTTTTTTCACGATGTCGGGTCCCCTCAGCTTCCTGAGGAATTTTAATTACCGACTTTATATGAGAAGTAACAAAATCCAATTAAGAAAGTTCAAACTAATTTTGAGGTACCGCTCGCGTTAATCATATGAATCCGTGTACTGTCTTCTTCTAGCTAGTTACAGCAACCACTTCAGTCGCTCTTAATCGTTCGAAACTGTCCTGTCATGGATATATTTATATTTATCTCTAAGGGCCAGTTTCACCAAGAGAGGTAACTGTATTACGCCAGTTTAAGCTATGCATTATACATGGGGAAAACTGGCGTAATACAGTTACCTCTCTTGGTGAAACTGGCCCTAAAGATATAAATTTAACCGAGAAAACATATGTTGATATTAAACCATATGTCATGTTAAATTAAACGAAGGAAGTACTACACCTGTAGATAAACCTATCATATCTATCATATTTGAACACATTTATTAACCAGATGCTTAAGTTTGAAACTGAATACATATTTCAGATGCACTATCTCTGTATCCAATAATTGTCATCAGCCGTCAAGCGTTGCGATTAGCTCAGTGACTTAAACTTTATTACAATGGTTTTTCCTCCGTGTTCCAAATGTCTTTCATTTTGAAGTATATATTCAAATGCTGGGGATGGCTCGCGTAGTAGGATACTGTGTCGACATTGTATCGAACCTGTAATTACATATTATTTCCCGGGCTCAAAAAGCGGTGCCATAATATATTATAATCTACTATCAGGTAAGATTTTATTCTATTTATTGTCAAATATATGTTCACACGTATAAATTTATTACTAAATGGAACGGACACTCGACAAAAAAATAGACAAATTATTGAAAATGTGGCAGAATTCAAATACCTAATAACAATAATTTAACCAAGAATGAGGTCCAGAAAGAAATTAAACATGGGCTCAACTCTGCAAAATCGGCCATGGTGGACTAGTGGTTACGCTCCTTAGATGGAAAAATCCAAGGAGCAAGTCCTCCGGGAGGGACTTTGAGCCGTGTGTCCCGAATCTGAAGATTTTCAGGCACATAAAAAATCCTTAAGGCTGAATAAAAAGGCATCTTACCAAAATTTAGCGATCTCAACATCCAATATATCTTAGTTACCTGCTAGATATCTGATTAAGTCGGTATGTTGACCGAATGCCATTCATGACATCTATTAGCAAATAAGGTAACTAAATTAACTTGGTCTAGTACCCTAACAAAGGAGAGGCTGTGGCTCAAAAAAGGGTTGTTATGTCGTTATAGATTACATTAGATTACAACTCTGCAAATGTATGGCAATATAATTTACAGGAATTCTCGTCAACCCAACTTGTTCTAATATATATATATATATATATAGAGAGAGAGAGAGAGATCATCGGTTGATTAATGTCTTTGACATCGTCCGATTCCTAATAGCCAATTTTGTCGGTTCATCCAATCTCCTGGTTGTAGATGTTTTCCTTCATGTAATCATATACCCTGACTCCAGGAGGTTTTAGGTCTTCCTTCAGGTTTCCATTCCAAAACAGATTTTGGTAGTCGATCCTCTTCCATTCGCTGGACATGTCCGTACCATCTTAATTGCTGAGTTTTAATATAATCTAAAATTGTGTCTTCGATCTTCATTTTCACCCTTATAACTGAGTTCATATTTTTTTCTCTTCTTGAAATTCTTGCTGCCCTTCGTATAAAATCCATTTCCGTTGCCAAAATATACTTATTTGTTTTTGTTGTTAATGTCAAGCATATATATTGAGACGAATATGATACGGCCCTAATAGTGATTAATGAATATAAGAAATGAATAAATAATGAAGGAATAGAATATAGTTAAAAATAAATTAAGTTTCATGTTGGTAAATAGTTCTCACAAGAAGCGGTTGAAACCCTAAGTAAAAGAGGTCATAAACATGTAACTCCTCAAATTAGACCTGAAATGTTTAAGCTGGGTCTAGCTTCAAAACTCACGTTTGGGAGAAATGTCAAACTCCAAATTTACAATCGCGTTAAGCCCAAGCTGGCAACACACTCCCTAGCCGTGAGAATAAAATCAAAAGGTAGGTGGTGGTTTAAATAAAATAGTTACGCCCTTGGAGGACATGTGATTAAATATTCTAACCAATCAAAATGAGAGTTAGGGTAAAGACCATATATGGGAATAATTGGTCCTGACTTCGATACGGAACTCATGAGAACAAATTTAATACACTTACACTTAGACTCGACACTTAGAAGAAAGAAGATCTTGAATGTATAGTAAAAAAAAAAAATCTTTTAACAACGATTATGGACTTAGGAAAAATCTTCCGATCTCATATGTCATTTGCTAGTCCTCATTAGCGAAATATCGAAGGCCAGGGACAGAAAAGTTTTATTTTTACTGTGTAACGTTCATTTAAATTGGCAGAGATTAATTAAATAAAATAATTCAAACAATTAGTGATTGTCTGTTCCCACGCAATTCTCCTTCCGAACCCGTTATAGATAGGAGCTTTCCAAAAATACTGCCCCAAAGTGTCGCCCAACGAAAGGGTCCTTTTACTGTGACAAAGTGTTTTCAACGTGAGTGCATTCAAAAATAAGAGTGATTCACGAAAGTTGTGGACAGAACATCATGATCCAGCAACAGTGTGGAAGACATCATTCAAACCACGAGATGGAAGGAGCAGCCAGGAGTGGACAACAATCCAGGAGCAGATCAACCTAGATAACCGATGGCGGATCTCTACAAACCTGACGTAAGACAAATAATGAAGATATACCAAGGTAAAGTGACAGATTTTTTAAGAAAATAATAGAACATAAAAGTTGTCAAAAGACGGAAAAATAAAGGATGTGGAAAATTAACAAATTAAACGAAAGTGTTTGAGTGTTGAATAACATAAAAAAATAATTTTTTGTGAATAGAAAATACATATTAATATTAATAAATTGTAGAATAAATAAATAAATAATGGAAGGAAATAGTATAAATTTTATAGAAGGGCAAGCTTCATCAGAAAGTAGGCCTAATGATGAAGTAGAAGTAGGGACAGAGCATAACGATAGCCCGAACGCCCCCTTAAATGTAAATGATTCAAAGAAAACTAATAAGTCCCAGAACGACTTTGAATATTTCGTGAGGCAAATGTTAATGTCAATGAGGGAAGATATAATAAAAGTAATAAAACATTGGAAGAAATGAAACAAATTCATAAAGAAATGAGGGAAGACCTGAGCAATTTTAGATTAGAAATAAAACAAACTCGAGATTCTGTAAAATCAGAAATTCAGGGGACAGGAGAAAAATTTACCACTAGTTTAGCAGGAAAGGGTGAGATAGGGAGAAATAATGATGATGAAAGGGAGACAGGATATGAAACTCCCCAAGAAAATAGATGTAAAAGTAACAATGATATTTGTATGGTAGTTACTACAACAGGTGAAAGTACTGTAGATGAAACTCAAAGGGACTCAGATAGGGAAATGACACTTCAGAATGAGGGAAAAGAATGCGAGCCAACTATTATAGATGTAAACAAAATACCTCAAACCAATGATGATGAATTACATGGAAATATATTTAAACGCAATAATGAAATGCATGTTATTAATGATGTTAAATTAAATCAAAATGGAACAACTGACCTGATGATTTCGGTACAGCCAAACATCCGCTCAGTATTCCAATTTGAAAATTTGGACATGCAAAGTAGATGCATGGGAAAGATACGAACAAAATATGAAAAGAAAAACAAGAAAAAGGTAGGGCGTAAAGAAAATATGCAGAAGTCATACCGCGTAATAAAGAAGCGCCAAATAAATAGGAGGAAATGGTCGAAAAACAGTCAATACGGTAGATTCAAAGGTAACATAATGAAGTACTGTACGAAAGTAATGCATAATGAGAGAAAATGTTATCTAGAAAAATATCGTGCTGAAATATTTGATCCGGGCGCGAAATTATCGCAAAGTGGTAGAATGCAAATTTCAGTCTATCCTGTTAGAATGGATGTAATATCAGTTAGACATTAACATGCACCTGCATTGTATGCACAACGACTAAATAAAAATGTGTAATTAGAAAATAAGATTATATATGGTAATATTAGTATGATAAATGTGAGAAGTGTTGGTCATACATATATCAGATTAGTTATTAGGAACAGTTAATGAGAAATAGTTTAAAAGGGTTTATATTGTTACTCGCTAGAAAACATAATGAGACTAGATAAATGTTGACGAAAACAGGGGAAGAAAATTTAATTTTACAGAGGGAGCGAGAGGCACCACCCCGCTTTAGAAAAAAAATAATAATTAGCATGTATATTTGCCTTAATCTAAAGCGTGAACAATAACAGAGACGAGGATAATAATAAGTAAAGTGTGAAAATTACAAAGAAATGAACAGCTGATCGTAGTGGGAATATTTAAGAAAACGTTGAACCCAGTCTAGAATAGAGATAAAAATCAGTTCACTAAACTTAAAATGTTGTAAAAGATGAAAGAGTGCGAGTGAGACGGAAATAGGCACACCCTTCACAGGTACAAAATTCATTTGTCGAAAACAAGTTACTTACACAAATACGATGTGAAATGAATAAATAATTGTTTAAACAAAACTCTTAAAAATACAAAATAACCATGTGTTATTATAACTTCATAGTTAATGTTCTTAAAAATCTAATATTATTCTTAAGGAGTAAAATGGAAGCGTTATGAGCATACGAAAATTTAAGAAAGAGGTTAAGGCATCGTCCTTTTAACAGTTTATGATTGGTGACAGATAAAAATATAGCGTAGACAAAGTGAAAGAATGAATAAATACAGGATCAAAGCCCGAAGGAGGCGTTTATATTATGTCCTTTTAAATGATAAACGTTCGCTCATATGATAGCGAGAATTGTTATGGGTAGATAGAGCGACATGATTTTGATTCGACCGATGTTGTCGAGTTGTTTTACTAATGAAATATAAATTGTCGTCAAAAACGAAATTGACGAATGTGAGCTACGATGATATAAAATTCTGTATACATCGACGGTTCTGCGCGTATGAAATGTGATATTATGTTACCGACAAGTAAATAAATAAGGAAAATTTCCACCTTAATCGATTGAATAAAAATAATATGCGAATGATGAATAAAGGAGTTCTATAAAGAATAAATAGATTTTCAAGGTATTGTGAAGATCAGTCAGTGAACATGCTGAGAATAAATTTTTAATGACCACAGCTAAGGGAGCGCCTATAAAAAAAAAGGTAGATTTACAAATGAATTATTATGACGAATCGTGAAATGTTCTGAAAACTGAGATCGCGATATAAAACATATATGATTCTTATTAAATACCGATATACTTATTTATAAAGGATAATCATCGGAAATTATATAGGAAACTAATTAGTAAAGTTACCATTTGATTAAAAGAGGGCAAATATGTTTACGGCAACATTAAGATCTATGTCTCATTAAATAAATAAATGACCCAAATAGAATAAATTAGTAGCTAATTAGAATAAAAAAATGTTAGTTTATAATAAGTGAGTTCCAGTGAATATGTAAAGTGTGAACCATGGAAAGTGCGAACGATATAAAGGGATGATATAAAAAAAAAATGTGCATGACATTGCAATAATAAACTGAGTGATATATGGAAAACGTATTATGTGAAATTACCTAGCGAGTGAAAAAAAAGTGACGTAATTAAAACAGAAACAAACGCATAATAAAGTGAGTGAAAAAAAAAACGAGAAGATGTATGGGATATGATAAATTAACCATAGGGTTAAAATAAGAAAAACATTTGTTGACTATAAAAAAAATAAGTAAGGATTTAACCACCGATCGCAAATTGAGTTTAAATGTACATGTTTTTTTGTTGTTGTTGTTCTAGTGGTAATATGCAGAAGACTGTAAGTAAACCAGGGTGATATATGTTCAATAATATAATCTATTTGGTGTTTGTAAAAACATTTCCATATATGGTACTTGTAGGAAAAGTAATAGTTCAATACATTTTGGTTTGATGTAATTAGCATATTTAATTACTTCTCTTCTAAGGGGAGCTGTGTTAAAAAAAAAAAAAAGATATTTTTAACTTTACGTTAGTATTTTTTTTTTGTTTTAACAAGAGGCATTGTGAGACGAATATGATACGGCCCTAATAGTGATTAATGAATATAAGAAATGAATAAATAATGAAGGAATAGAATATAGTTAAAAATAAATTAAGTTTCATGTTGGTAAATAGTTCTCACAAGAAGCGGTTGAAACCCTAAGTAAAAGAGGTCATAAACATGTAACTCCTCAAATTAGACCTGAAATGTTTAAGCTGGGTCTAGCTTCAAAACTCACGTTTGGGAGAAATGTCAAACTCCAAATTTACAATCGCGTTAAGCCCAAGCTGGCAACACACTCCCTAGCCGTGAGAATAAAATCAAAAGGTAGGTGGTGGTTTAAATAAAATAGTTACGCCCTTGGAGGACATGTGATTAAATATTCTAACCAATCAAAATGAGAGTTAGGGTAAAGACCATATATGGGAATAATTGGTCCTGACTTCGATACGGAACTCATGAGAACAAAATTTAATACACTTACACTTAGACTCGACACTTAGAAGAAAGAAGATCTTGAATGTATAGTAAAAAAAAAAATCTTTTAACAACGATTATGGACTTAGGAAAAATCTCCCGATCTCATATGTCATTTGCTAGTCCTCATTAGCGAAATATCGAAGGCCAGGGACAGAAAAGTTTTATTTTTACTGTGTAACGTTCATTTAAATTGGCAGAGATTAATTAAATAAAATAATTCAAACAATTAGTGATTGTCTGTTCCCACGCAATTCTCCTTCCGAACCCTATATAGATAGGAGTCTCAGCGCTCACCCTGGAACCGACTAGCTACCGAGGAAGGGCAAGTAAATACCAATTATAATCAAAGTGAAACCCTCAGAGACATTCAACAGCCACCCCCAAAATACTGCCCCAATATATATATATATATACTAAAGGGGGATTCTTTACAACATGTGACGTGAAAAATGGTTCTAAGTTCCTATCATGCACCATGCGCATGTGCCAACAAACGCGAAGCAGTTTACATTATGGAATCACGGGATACAGCCAACATATACACGACATTTAACGAACCTAAAAGTTAACCTAACGCAATTTAAATACTCTATCCTGTGAAAGACCAACCTAAAAGCTAACCTAACGCAATTTATGCACTCTAACCTGTGAAAGAATGCGACGTCCAAAAATAAATTGTAATTTCTGAAATTCTGAACTGATGTGTAGTTAATTAGTACATACTCTATGTTGGATGCACTGGAACACGATTTTGTTTGTGTTTAGAATACTCATTAAAAGCAATATGGCTCACGTCTTCATGCTACGTATGTAGTTAAATATCATAGAAAAATATATTGAAATAGTCGTTAGAAAAATGTAAAAATCGTTGTAAATGGTGGTAAATAATTTGAAAAATGGAACCCTAAGAATAATATTTAACAGGAGTTTATGAAGTACTGTAATTTAAAAAGTCATGTCAAATGTTGTAAAGAATAGCCTACTAAAAATACACTGAGCAACAAGAAATCAACTTTTTTTTTTGTCTCAGAAAGAAAAATATGTGATTCTGATAGTATTTTTTCCTCCTGAATTCAAATATGACATCAGTTTTTCTCCATCACGCAAGGTTTCCGAGAGACAAGAATTTATAATTTAAAACACTATAATATCTTCTACATTCGTAACTACACATTATTCGAACATTCGGACTCACCTAGAAAGTCAGAAATGACGATTTTCTGCTATATTTTGCCTGTGGAGCATCCCTCTTGATGGTCCAACAATAATCGGCCAGCATATTAGGATTCCATTTGCCTTGATATCTCTTTTCCATAGCTGAAATCTCCTGAGTTAGCTCATTTGGTTTTATTTTACAATGGACAAATGGACGAAAAAGTTTATTAAAAATATTTATTTAAATCCATTAATTGAAATTGAAATAAAAAAACTGTGGGCGATGGAGAAATTCCGAATACATATTTGTAAACACGATAATAAACTGCATTAAGTACAACTATTGGTACTCATGAGACAAAAATCATGTTGACCAGTGATATATATAAAACAATAACTTTTTCGGTTATATTATATGAATGCGAAGTATAGGGCTCTTAATTTAAAAGAAGAGAAAAGTTTATGAGTAATTTAAATGTTTGAGTTATATATATTTATCAAGAGAGACGAGCAGACAGGTATATGGAAAAAACAGGTAACACTGAGTTACATCATATTTTGTAGGAAACCAGATGCAATAAAAACAGTTAAGTATCATAAGATTGCGGTGGGTAGGACATGTATCACGAATGGGCAGGAAATTTTCCTGTAGGAAAACGCAATCTCACACTGTCATCTGATTGGCTTAGAGACTCAACTGCTTTTTAGGCATTCTAAATCATCGAATTCAATCGAAAATACATTTAACGCATTCCAAGTAACATTCAATACACTTTAAAACCAAAATAATATAATTAAATATCATTAATTAAACAAAATAATACAACTTCAAAAAAGGGGCGTGGCATCCTCAGACAGCCACGCGAATGGCTAACACTTTATTCGCGACATCAACATATTTAAATTATACTAAATTAATAAATACACACCTATTAGCTTAAAACAAGCCTTAAAAATATCATGGAAATCATTTGATTGCGATATCCTAATAATATTATACGATAATTCACACTTAATTAATATAAAATTATGGAATATTCACCTGAAAGGTCCGTCTCCTCAACTTAATTAATCATTTAACTGTAGCGCTTTCGGGACTTGTCCCATCATCGGCTGGATTCAAAACTGGTTTTTCACTGAAGATCTGGTAGAGGGGGTTGCATGTATTGGGTTCGTTTTCGTCCCCCTCTACCAGATCTTCAGTGAAACACCAGTTTTGAATCCTGCCGATGATGGGACAAGTCCCGAAAGCGCTACAGTTAAATGATTAATTAAGTTGAGGAGACGGACCTTTCAGGTGAATATTCCATAATTTTATATTAATTTTGAATAGTACCTCAACGGAACACATCATGAATCTTATAAAAGTTGATAATTCACACCTCAAAAAATCACTAGCCTCTGATTGGCTGACGGCCACAAGCGCCATTTTCAAATATTCACTAACTTAAACATTAGTCGGACCACACAGTTGCTACCATGCAGGTTAGAATGTAGGTACTTCGCTTATTATTAATCATATCGGTATCTAAACATTCTTCTAAATCACACCGGGGCAAATGCTTTAGCAGGAACCCGGGGTTCTCCTTTCCTGGACATCCAGGAGAACCAAAAGGAATTGCTCACCGCTTGTCATTAATTTGGCTAGCCGCAGGGCCTTTCCACCAAGACTACTTTAGACGTGGGCACCAGAGGAGAAGCGCCCAGTTGATTGGCCAAGAATAATATATGTAGCCTATTACCCATGATTTGAGGAAGAGCACATACAAAGAATGACTGGGCATGAGATATCCAAGAAATTATGAAAATTAATTTTGAAGGAAGAATGGATGCGAAACATGGACTCTTACTTTAAGGGAGGAAAGGAGATTACGAGTATTTGAGAATAAAGTTCTTAGGAAAAATTTTGGACCAAAGAGAGATGAACAGACAGGTGAATGGAGAAGTATTACATAACAGTGAACTACATGGCCTTTTTAGGTAGCCAGGACATAATAAGAACAGTTAAGTCTCGTAGACTGCGATGGGCAGGACATATGACACGAATGAGGAATGAAAGACTTGCATGGAAGCTTCTTGTAGGAAAACCAGAGGGAAAATGCCCAGTTGGTAGACCAATAATGAGGTGGCAGAATAAACATTAACTATGATTTGAGGGAAGTAGATTATACAGGGATGATTGGAAAACATTAGCTCAGAATAGCAATGTATGAATTGCTTATTTCCGCGCGGCCATGAACCTACGGATTCGATAGTGCCAGTGAGTTAGTTATGGATGTGGGGCGATCGAGACTGCGTCGGATGGATGGAATTTTGGAAGATCTGAGGAAGCTGATAATTGAAGGACGATGGCCAATTGCCAGAGAGAGAGGAACCTGGATGAGGATTCAGAGGGACGCCGAGGTTCGAAAAGGGCTTTAGTGCTGCTGCTGATGATGATGAATTGAGGAACGTAAATTATACAGTGAAAGTGAATGGAAAATTTAGCTCAGGACAGCGATATATGGAGAACTTATGTCCACGGGGCCTTGAAACTCCGGTTCGATGGTGCCAATATGTCAGTAGTACTAGTAGGTCCTAGTAGTAGTAGTAGTAGTAGTAGTAGTAGTAGTAGTAGTAGTAGTAGTAGTAGTAGTAGCAGTAGTAGTAGTAGAGGAACTTTGGGTAATTTGAACCCCTGTTTTGAATTTTTTGTTTTCTTATTTTAATTAAGGGATTTGAATTTTGTTTAATTACAGTGATTAACATTAGTGTTGTAACTATGAAATAGGATTGTATTTTTTATTCAAATACGGAATCATCTTCAAAATGTATAAACTTTTTTAACATGACAAGAAAGGTCCACTTTAACCTCCATATTCGGATAAAGTTAAACTTAAAAATATACTTAAAAGCTAAGGTGGACTCTGGGTCCACCTTAGCTTTTAGTCTATTTTTAAGTTTATTTACTCTATTAATTTATACAGACATGCCCATATCAATCTGAAAATATTTATGATTGATCATAATTAAAAAGCGTTGATATTTATTTAATGTTTTGAAAAATTATTGTTGATTATTACATTCACACATCAACTGCAGAAAGCGACGGTCTTTGTGTTTAGTAAAATTATAAGGATATTAAATAAAATTAATTAAGTGAATGGGTTTTACAGATAGCATCCTCGTTGATAAAATATACGTATTCGTGTAAAGTGGACCCAGGTCCTCGTGGAGAGTCCACATTGACCGAATTCCTTTGTTATATTTAATTATTTTACACAGCCACCATATCACATAATATCAAACCAAACCCATCAGTATATTAAAATAGCATCTACATAATATATTTAGGAGTTTTTCAACATTTGTAATATTCAATAGAAGAAAATAAGAAATGATTCTTAGCTTGAAAAACTTTTAAAGTGGCCATTTTCATAAGTATCACAAATAAACCATTCTTTGCACAAATAATAAAAGACACTGGCCTTGAACCCGTCAGAGTTGATGAGGGGAAGAAGTTAAAATATTTTCTGTTCGAGGGCAGCACCAATTAAAGAATATACCAATAGAGTCCACTCAAACAGAAGGGTCCACATTATCCGAACTTCCCTATAGTAGCAGTAGTAGTATATTACATTATTTAATATATAGACCTACTCGTTGAACACAAAATGTGTACTTGACTTTATCAAGAAAGGTATCATGTAAAAATAGCGGTAAAGTGAGGGAATTCCGATCATGGAGATAATTCCTACAGAATTTTATTCAGAAACTACTATTAGAACCGCGTTCTGCACATTGCTGGCATCTTCTGCGAAATGTTTCGAGCATTGTTTATAAAGTCAATGTCAGTTGAGCAACATACTGCAGTGTGGTGGACATTTTGTGTTTCGTATACTTTTCTTGTGAGAAAGCTAAGCTGAGTTATGTCAGGTATGTAAGATATTTATCATAAGTAATGCCACGAGTGATTTCCAAATTATCGATAAATTCACGAGTCACGAAGTGACGAGTGTATTTATTTAGAGAATTTGACAATTTTTAGGACTATTTAACGAATAAAATTAAGTGTTTACTCACAAATCATTATTTAAATATAGTTACTTTAAAATATTTATATATTTAATGTAAACGACGATATTTGAAAGCAAATGAAAAAGTCTGTTATGTTTCATTTGTTCATCCACTGCAACCAGATAATATTATTTATTGCCAAATAGGATCGCAATATTGTAAGAATGCACCCTAGTGGAGAAAAAATGAAACACATCAAACTGTTTATAACCAACATCATTGGTTATTAATTAATTTCTGATGTCCTATTATGTAAATATGTCAAATATATTTTTCTGGAACGTAAATACCCGGGAAATAATACGTTTAAGAAAGTGCAAACAGTGGTTTCTTTTTATTGTGGTATAATAAATTGCTACAATTTTTTTATATTAGGGCCTATGTCACGCAAGCGGTATATGGTTACATTCGTGTACTAATATAAAATCTGGGAGTCATATGCATTCTAGGATTCGTACACCTTAATATATAAATTGCTATATTCAACGTATTCCTTAGAGAGTCAGTCACTGCAAAATAATGCTCTAACCTGTTCAGAATATTAAAAAGGAGGAGCTTTCTTTAATATGGTAAACTTAAATTGATAAATATCGAGGTGAAATACGACTGTGATTAGTTGTAAAACAAAATTCATTGAAACGTGATTGGTCATTGACTCCCACTTGGGGCATGAGTTAAGTAGTCAATTAAATGTATTCATTTTACAGATTGTGATAACAAGATGAATATTAATACGAAATAATTAATTACATTTTCAACATTTGACTCCAATACGAAATGGTGCGAAATTATTTCCTACTTGGCACGTTGGGGTAACTCTGATCAATACTGATAGGATTTACCCCTAGTGATAGATGTAACCCCATACTATTCGTATATTTTTGTATTATTATTAACGTTCAAACGTTGCAATTAAACACCTGATGAAATATTCCTTTTGTGATGTAGGGCAAGGCAGCAAATTGTGGTAGAGGTGTACTTCATGTCTAGAATGGGTTCATCAGAATGCAGTGGATATGACATAGCAAAGAATGACATTTGTGATTTTTGTTCGCGGATACAGTAACTTTTGCATTTTTGTTTATTTCACCCTTGTTTTGGTTTTCAATAAAGTGATCAGAATTACCCAAGTGTCGGTGGAACTCCATCAAACCCAGGTACTATAATACAATTTTTTTAGGTTAGTTTATAGTATATTTGTATTTTTATGTGTGCCTAAGTAAGTAATAGAACAGTAAACAATTCTATTATTTTTAATTCCCTTTTACCATCAACACTTTTGAAATTCATATTAAAGCATTGTTGAGGTTATGTAATAAGATGTCAATTATATAATTTTTACTTGGTAAGTCAGTCGCCCTCAATTAAATTATTAAACTTCTTCAAATTATTCTAATATGGAGTCCTTTCGAAAACAATGTTACATCTTCTGCGTTTTAACTGGAACTGCTGGTGTTATGTAGTTTTTATAACGGATTATATGTCTGCGGTTATGTTCTCGTTGAGTAGGTCTTTATTCCTTGCTTCTCCATAGTAGAATAACTTGAAGAACTTTAATAATTTAGTTGAGGACGACTAACTTACCAGGTAAAAATTATATGATTAACATAATTTTTATCAATAACATTACAGTTATTCGATTAATTGTCCAAATGATCGACAATTCCCCACTTCACCCCTACAGATCATTGAAAAATGTAATCAGTTTATTTATTTTTTTGTCTCCCCAACCAAACACTTTTTTTTTAACTTCTGTACTCGTTTAAAAAATACAACCAATAAATTCATTTGAAATTTTAGGACTTTTAATTAAATACGAAGCGGTACAAATGAAGTTCTGAATATTATAATTAGGCTTTACAGGGTTAGACCACTAAAAATATAAAATATCAAGGACAAACCAAAAGTAGAGACAATATGTGTATGATATAAAATATCAGTGAAAACGACTCCAACACATAAGTGATAATAATGACGCCAATCTGCACCCAAAACAGCAAGTCGAGCTCTTACGATCTTTGCTGGTTTACATAATAGACCTTTCTTTTGTTAATTAAATCGTATGTGTCCACTTTCGTTCAGAGACAACAAATAGACCTATGACGGCCCTGGAGTGATTCTTAATTTTCGGCTTTCAAGAAAACCTCCACTCCAGATGGTTGAATACCTTTCTCGTTTTATTTATGTGACTTATATTGATTTTCATAGCAAACATAGAAATTTGCTGCTTCTGCGGCGATATTAAAATTTTCGTTTCAGGTTAATCCTAGCATCCAAATGGTCCAGTTTTGCTGATTAATGAACGCGAAATATACTTTCCTTAATTGATTACTGTATGCCGAGTTTTGTTCCGAAAACTGCGACCGATAGAGCATTAACATACATAATTATATATATATATATACATATATATATATATATATATATATATATATATTATATAATGGAAATAGACAGCTAATGACAAATGAGGGAATTTTGAGGAAGTGACTGAATTCAATACCTAGGAACAATAATCACAAACAGGAATGAGATGCACAAAGAAATTAAACATAGGCTTAATTCTGGAAATGCGTGTTATTATCCATTACAGAGACTCCTGACTTCCCAACTCCTTTCAAAAAACGATTAACTGAAAATATATAAAACTATTATTCTACCAGTTATATTATATGTGTGCGAAACATGGACTCTTACTTTAAGGGAGGAAAGGAGATTACGAGTATTTGAGAATAAAGAGTTCTTAGGAATTTTTTGCACCAAAGAGAGATGATCAGACAGGTGAATGGAGAAGACTGCATAACAGTGAATTACATGGTATTTATAGGAAGCCAGATATAATGAGAACAGTTAAGTCTCGTAGACTGCGATGGGCAGGACATGTGGCACGAATGGGGAATGAAAGACTGTGCATGAAGCGTCTTGTAGGAAAACCAGAGGGAAAACGCCCAGTTGGTAGACCAAGAATGAGGTGGGAGAATAACATTAAATATGATTTGAGGGAGAAGTAGATTATACAGGGGATGACTGGAAAACATTAGCTCACGATAGGGATATATGGAGAACTTATGTCCGCGCGGCCATGAACCTATGGGTTCGATAGTGCCAGTTAGTTAGTTAGTTAGTTAGTTAGTTAGTTAGTTAGTTAGTTAGTTAGTTAGTAGTTAGTTAGTTAGTTAGTTAGTTAGTTAGTTAGTTAGTTAGTTAGTTAGTTAGTTAGTTAGTTAGTTAGTTAGTTAGTTAGTTAGTTAGTTAGAGTTATATATCGTCTAGTTCCGAGGGTCGCGGGTTCAACCCGGGTTCGATGGAAAATCCAAGGGACTAGTACTAAGGGAGGAACTTTAAGCCGTGGGTCCCGAATCCGAAGATTTTCATGCTCGTAAAAGAAAAGCAAACTTGAATAAAAAGGCCTGTGTGCAAGTTTAACTGACCTTCATCCATTGAAGTAATACCTTAGTTACCTACTGGATGTCTCATTGAGGCGATGTGCTAACCAATGTCACTCTTTCATCTATCTATCTGTCTTCGGTTTTTTACAGCTGCTGCTGCCGTCTTCCCGTGGCAAACCTCCAAAGCCTATGATCTTGGGCATCTTCAATGCTTAGCCATCTTGCTTGCATTAATATCTTCATGTTTTCCCTTCCATGTTAACTTAGGTTCTCCCTCTCTTCCTCCTTCTAGTCGGATGCCATTGATATAGTTGCTTTGGCCATCGCTCATCTTCCAATCTTAAAACATGTCCTAACCACTTTAATTTCTTCTCCTCATTTCTTTCAATTATGTTTTCTTCTGATTCCAATATATTTCTAATTTCCTTATTTGTGACATGTTCTAATTTGACTTTCTGGCACTTATGCGTAAATAATCAATTTCTAGAGCTATTAGTCTATTCTTGTAGGTTTTACCTTTTAGGTAAATGGGCGTAACTAAATTAGCTTGGTTAAGGAACACCCGCTATGGATCATCCGTGTCCCCACGTCTTACGCATGGGGTTTTATATATCCATCCATAGTAATTCTGCCCGAGGTAAGTCCTTCGCTGCAATCATAGTATTTCATGCTACGCTTGCAGCTTTACTAGAGAATTATAGGTGTGGTAGCTTCCCGTTGCTTTGCACACCGGTGAAGGATGATGATGATGATAATGATATGGATGATTATGTTGATGATGGCCATATGATTTTAGCGGACCGTTTGGGGCTTAAAGTTTTCCTGACGTTTGTCTTACAGGTGAGGAAAAAACCCGATAAAAACCTCGCCCAGAAAAACTGCCCCGACCGGGGATTGAACCCGGGCCCGCTGCGTGACAAGGCAGCACGCTACCTCGAGACCACAGCGGTGGACAAGTAGTGTGTATATATATATATATATATATTGCTTACTGTTTTGGTGGTCGCTAGATGGCAGTTGAAACGACTTCCCGCTACCTCTTGTGTGAATGAGAATACTACATATATGAGAAAAATGTATGTTTGTGTTAGGATACTTGACTGGCTCAAATGGTTAGGGCGCTAAACGTACAGAGTTTAGAGACTCGGGTTCAAATTCCGACTCAAGCATTAATTTTTCTTTTCATATATATTGTCATGATCATTTATGGTGTCTACCAAGTAGGATTGGTGATATTCATAAACATTTTTTTTCATGAGAACAACCTCAATAGCTACATTAATTTTGGAATTTGTTAATACAAAACTACAGGCCTTGGACCGACCACGAAAACGGTGGCAAAGCCTAGAAAACCTAAATCGATATCTAATACATGATAATGATGATGATGGTGGTGGTGGTGGTGGTTACAATATATAAACTTATTATTTATTTATCCACCGCTGTGGTCTCGATGTAGCGTGCTGCCTTGTCATGCAGCGGGCCCGGGTTCGATCCCTTCCCGGTCGGGACAAGCTCCTGGATGAGGTTTTTTTCGGGGTTTTTCCTCATCTATAAGACAAATGTCAGGAAGCTTAGGGCCCAACGTTCCCCCGAAAATCATCCGGCTACCATCATCCTTATCATCATCATCCTTCACCGGTGTGGAAAGCAACGGGAAGCTGCCCACCTACAAATTCCTAGTAAAGCTGCAAAGCATAGCATGAAAATGCTATTGATTGCAGTGAAAGACTGTTATCGGGCAGAATTACTATGGACGGATGGATTATTTATTTTTAATTATCATCATAATTGTTGAATTCATGAACTACCAATGAATTGTCGATCTTTTGTATCAATGTTTTTATTCTGAGTAATGCAACTATGCATGTTTATTAGATATTCTAAAATTAGTTATATTTGCTAGCACGAATTCTCGTTATTTAGTCTAATACAAGAAGAATAAAAAATAAACAGAATGTAATTAATGTGTGTAATGAAAGTGACTAAAAATATTTATTTTCGATTTATATACGATAAAAATAAATTTTTGAAATATTTGAAAACCCAAAATATTCGTTAATGTCATTATCTACAGAACAAAGCATGTAGAAATGCATTATTATAAATTGGAATGGACACTTGACAAAAAAGAGAGAAATTTTGAGGAAGTGGCAGTTTAAAATACTCAATCTATATAAACTAATACACTGGCACTATCAGATCCGTAGGTTCATAGCCGCGCGGGAATACGCTCTCCATACATCCCTATCCTGAGCTAATGTTTTCCAACCAGACCTTATGTAATCTACTTCCATTAAATCATAGTTAGTGTTATTCTCCCACCTCATTCTTAGCCTACCTATTGGACGCCTTCTCTCTGGTTTTCCTACAAGGAATTTCCATGCCTCTCTTTCATTCTCTATTCGTGCCACATATCCTGCCCTTGGCAGTCTACGCCACTTAACCGATCGTTTTATATCTGGTTTCCCATAAATCTCACTGTTAAGTAGTTATCTCTTTTCACCTGTTTGTTCACAGACAGGTGCTTGGAGAAAACTATATAGGCCTAACAGATAGCTACAAGATCTTAATGGTAAACCAGATATAATAAGAAGAGTTAGTCTCATTGACTGCGATCGGCAAGGCCTATGACACGAACGGAGATCTAATATATAAAAATGAATGTTTGTTTGTTGGTTTGTTTGTTTGTTCGTATTTAATGCGCGGCCATACCTTGATCCGATTGTGATGGGGTCTTTTGGCAAGATGTTCAGGAGATTCCTGGGATGAACATAGGCTATAAGAGAGTTGTGATACTCGACTCCTTACCATTAAAAATCGCCCTTTTTGTGGAAACGAGAGAAAAAGTATCTTTGGACGCTTAAATGGATTACGCTGCCTAAACCACAACAAATACACAAAACTAATGTACACAGAATTGAATACCTCAAAAAGCTCTACAAAAAGTCCGCGACAGCATATGTTTATCTCTTACGGATAACTCACAATAACCATTTTTGTCTTTCATTGATGCCAAGAAGATCGAGGACAAGTACGTAGATTCCCGTGCAGGCATAGCAGCACATGGCGGGTTTTCTTTTACGGATGACTCAAAATAACGAATTTTGTCTTTCAGCTCATTTAGGCCAAGGAGATTGGGATTAGTAGATTCCCGGACAACGCCGAGTAAACAGCACAGGGTACCTAAAAGTAAATTACGATATAAATTTTTCCTTTTACTTATTCAACTAAACATAAAACACATTAATTTTCATTTATTAGGCGTAGCAGCGCACACCGGGTATTAGCTAGTAGAGAATGAAATAGAAATCTCTTGTAGGAAAGCCAGAGGCAAAACGTCCAGTAGGTACAAAAAATGAGGAGGTAGAATAATATTAACCATGATTTGAGGAAGTCGAATTATACAAGGATATACTAGTTCAAGATAGGAATATATGGAGAAGTTATGTCTGCACTGTCACATGTCTCCGTCTTCGATACTGCCAGTGAGTTAGTTCAGTTAGTTCTTGCTAAGATATAAGAAAAAGAAAATTATCAAATACAGATCTTAAAGAGATCCTTGGGTAGTAGGAAGTTAAGGTTCTAACTTTTACAGGTATTCGGCACAATTGTTAGTCTTGGGTGACGGCCGCTTTAACTCCAGGGATTGCGTCTAGAAGACTATAGAGATTGGATAGTCCTAGAACAAGGTGGAAAAGACTATCTCTAACGGAACACGCCTTAAGACATCCGCTTAGAAGGAAGAAGAAGAAGAAGAGAAGAAGAAGAAGAAGAAGAAGAAGAAGAAGAAAAAAGTTTATTTATGAGAACGACTTTAGCTTTAAGCAAGTACAGTTTGAAATTTACACCTCAATTAAGATTTTTGTTTTGCGTTCCAATTTTTTCACTATTGTTATCCCTTTTTACACGCTTTATATTAGCTTAACCTGTATCTATGTAAGAATTTAAGTGAAAGGAGAGTGATTTTGCTGAAGAAGAACACATTTTATAGAGAATATGGTTGTTCACAAGGAAAGTGAATTGGTAAATGGCCGTGGATGCCAAATGCAAGATAAATTGCAGTTAATTGTATTTCCGACAAAAATGTCGAGGGCGAAGAAAGCCTTAATAATGAAAATGGTTGTGCTGATGATAATGTCGAATCTTTCAACACGATTTTCACCCACTTAAAAGCATTGGATCGTCTTGAAACTTTGTTATACTTGTAAAGGATCAATGATAATAGGATATTTCATAAATAATATATAATAGGTTTGCGGACTTATCGACTTTTTAGTCCATCGTTGTAAGAAATTAATATTATATCCTCTGGTAGCTCAGTTGGTAGAGTGGTGGACTGTAATGGTATATAATTTCAGTAATCCATAGGTCGCTGGTTTAAATCCGCCCCGGAGGATTTTTTAGAAGAGTATTACTTTTAGCTCATACTACAATAGTGTCGAATTTAAAGTTATGTTCATTTTTGTCTTATTCTGTAAAATATTAATGAACATTTTGTAAACTTTGTAATTTATCCAAAAAATATTAGAAGGATACGATTAACCGTACCTATCTATCTATATTAAAATATTCAGAAAACATTATAATAATATTAGATAATAATAATTTTAAAAATATATAATTATATTCGTGCCTAGACACTAAAAATATCGTGAGCAATTAAATTTGCATGGGATTTCCGGTTTATGACAATCAATTAATTAAAAATTAAAAAAATAAATAATAGCTTTAAAGAACTGAAACAACACGCTTTATTAGAAAACTAAACTAAAAAATAAAAAATAAATAATAGTTTAAAAACTAAAAAACACGCTTCATTAGAAAACTGAACTAAAATGAAAAATAATCTTAATTTCCAACACGCTTGGGTAAATCTACGTGGTCAACAAAAAAAAATCATCTCCAACACATCTAGAATAAACTAGACTTATCTACAAAAAAAATTTTACCATCAAAAGCGAGGGGTGCTCTATATCAATTAATATATTTGATAATAAACAGATACTGGTAAAAGTAAAGTCTCTAAGAAGAAAACGTAAAAACCATAAAAAGCACCCCACGACTTTTGATGGTAAAATTATTTTTTTGTAGATAACTCTTATTCTAGATGTGTTGGAGATGATTTTTTGCTGACCACTTAGATTTATCCCAAGCCTGTTGGAAATTTAAATTATTTTTCATTTTTTAGTTCGGTTTTCTAACAAAGCGTGTTGTTTCAGTTTTTAAACTATTATTTATTTTTTATTTTTAGTTTGGTTTTCTAATAAAGCGTGTTTTTTTAGTTTTTAACTATTATTTTTTTATTTTTAGTCTAATTTATTGTCATAAACCGGAATCCCATGAAAATTTAATTGCTTAATACTCTTCTAAAAAAATCCTCCGGTATAATTATCTAGGTACTTGAATTTGGCAGTTTAAAATGTATTGGGCATGTTATTCGAATGTAAAATTAAACGCCAGCTTACTTATTATTGTGTTGAAATATGGAAGAAAAGGGACCAAACGGGAGATCCGAGCTTCGATGAGACGATGGCATAATTCAAGATATTCAATGTCATGGGAAACGGTACTTGCATCCATATGGGAAGAAATAAGAAACCTGAAAGTAGCAGTCAACGTGAAATCATAAATTAAATATTATATTTTTTTTTCAAGCTCAGCAAGTGATATAGAATATTCTTCTAACAAAAATTGTACATTTTCAAATTCTCAATGCTATAGTATATTTTAAGAACTTATAATATGTCATGGTTGAGAGCAAAACCTTGAAAGGAGACTGTCTCGATGAAAACTGGATATAATAAACACTCTACTTTCAGAGCCATTCTGAACGCGATGGCTTGCAATAAATCTTAACTGTCCAGACCAGCCCACAATTTGTAGCATAGCCACCTGGCTCACTTGTGCAGTCAATTATTTTATCAACTCCGATTGTAATAATAATAATAATAATAATAATAATAATAATAATAATAATAATAATAATAATATAATAATGAAAATTCTTAGTATCATTTTTAGCTCGGAAAATAAGATTAAATAAAGATGTTGAAAGAATGTTCGGTAAACCAAATAGGCATATTATACCAAAATTAGTTCACCTCTGTGGTCTCGCAATAGTGTCGCAGCCTCTTACACAGCGGGCCGGAATCGATCCCCGGTCGGGACAAGTTTCCTGGGTGAGGTTTTTTTCAGGGTTTTCTTGAACTGTAATACAAATGTCAGGAAACTTTATGGCCTTAACCGCCCCTAAATAGCATCTGGTCATCATACTTATCATATCGTATTCGCCATGTTTAGTATGAATGTTAGTATAAATGTCTGTGCCCGCCATATTCGTGTGTGTTCAAAAAAATTATGTATGTGATCCATAGTTGAAATTCTTCTCCCGACAGGTCGTGTCACTGTAAGGTCCGGGTGGCGTGTGACACGTACAAGTACATGTAAGGCGAGAGGTTGATAGAATGGAATACCAGAAATTAAAAGCAAAATATTTTTTTTTGATTGGGGCATGTACTCAGAATGGAGGGCATAGAATTAGTCAGAAAGCGTTTCAGTGGCCAGCCAGGACGTAAAAGGAGGAAGGAGTAGAAAGACTTAGATAATATAGATGATGACTTTTAAAAAGAATGAATGCTAGGAAATGGAAATTTAGGCTTTGGAAAGGGAGGAATGAAATGGCGTTATGAGAGGCCAGGACCCTTCATGGACTGTAACGCCATAGAGTATATTATATTATTATATTATTATTATTATTATTATTATTATTATCAACTAGTAATAGTAGTAGTAGTAGTAGTAGTAGTAGTAGTAGTAGATAGTAGTATGGTAGTAGTAGAAAGTAATAATAATTAATAATATTTAGGCCTATTTATTTATTTAGCAGGTTTCAACATCTTCCTGAGTCAAATTAATATTCTGTTATCCTCCTCCACATTTCTCTGTCATTCCAATCTCCATCGTCCAATCCCTTTTCCCTCATGCTGCTAAAATCACCATCAATCTACGTTATTTTTGGCCGTTATCTTGTTATTCTACTAAGGTGCACCGTTTCCAGGATTCTTCTTGGGAATCTGTATTCCGCCATTCTTTTAACATGACCATACCATTTCAATTTTTTTTATGAATATCTACAATTGAAATTTGAACATTCATCCTTTGTTTAATTACGCTGTTTCTTATTTTATCTCATCTAGAAATTCCAGCTGAACGCCTCCAAAAACGCATTTATGCAGAATTCAATGTATTTATTATTCTATATTTTAAATCCCATATTTCTGCACCGTATACCCATTGTTCTCCTTATTACTGTATTAAAAATGCTTTGTTTTTGTTTTAAAACTTATATTCTGATCCCATAAAAACCATTTTAATTTTGATATTACATGTTTACCTTATTTATCCATTATTCATTTCAGGATCATTACTTCCATTGTCCCAAAATATACATATTCGTCACATGTTTTATTGTTCCATATACTTCTTCTAAAAGCATATATTTCTATTTATCTCCTATTACTATATACTTAGTTTTTTTTTCGAAATTAATCTTCAATTCCCATTTTTCGTATTCCTCCCCCAGTTTTCTTCTCATGTTTTAAATGTTCGTAATCTTCTGCCAACAATAACTGATAATCAGCAAAATAGCAACCATTATGCCTATAGATGAACATTTGGTTTTTCTCTGTGATAATAGGTTTTGTATATA
>JASPKZ010002108.1:0-25000 GCA_030220185.1 Diploptera punctata
CAATTATACCGGTAACGTAATTATTTTTAGATACCCCGAGAGATTACCCGGCGTTACCGGGAATCTACGTATCCCGATCTTCTTGGAATAAATGAGCTGAAAGACGAAAATTAAAGTGTTTTTATGTTCAATAAGTGAGGGGTACAATTTATTTTGTAATTATTTTAAGATACCTCGTGCTGAATACAGGATGATGCCGGGAATCTACTTATTCCAATCTTCCTGGCATTAATGAGCTGAAAGACGAAAATTGGCTATTTGTTTTATGTTTAGTTGAATAAGTAAGTGGAAAAGAATAATTATAAATTTATATCGTAATTATTTTTAGATATTTAATAAGACATTTATATCGTAATTATTTTATGATACCCCGTGCTGATTAACCGGCATTGCCCGGGAATCTACTTTTCCCAATATTTTTGACATAAATGAGCTGAAAGGTGAAAATTAATGTGTTTTTATGTCTAGTTGAATACGTGATAGGAAAAATTTATATCCTAATTATTTTTAGATAACCAGTGCTGATTACCCAGCGTTAATCGGAAATCTACTTATCCCGATCTTCTTGGCATAAATGAGCTGAGAGAAAAAAACATCGTTATTATCCGTAAAAGAATACTCGCAGTTCGCTGCTACGCTTGCCCAGGAATCTACGTACTTATCCCAATCTTATTGGTATTAATGAAAGACAAAAATGGTTATTGTGAGTTTTCCTTAAAAGATAAGCATATGTTCTGTGACTTTTTTTGTAGAGGGTTTTTAAATGTTCAATTTTGTGTACATTAATTTTGTGTATGTGTTTTGATTTAAGCAGCGTAAGCCATTTAAGCGTCCAAAAAGCAAATTTTTTCACGTTTTGCACTACAAAGCGTGATTTTTAAGGGTGTAGAAGTTGAGTATCACAACTTTTTATAGCCTATGTTCATCCCGGGAATTTCCTGAACATTTGTAAAAAGTCCCAGCACAATCGAATGAACGATATAGCTGCGCATAAAATACGAACAAACAAACAAACATTCATTTTTATATATTAGACTAGCGCACCCGGCAGACGTTGTCCTGCCCGAACGTTTAATTCTCATGTCTTGGGCGGACGATAAAAATTAGTTACTCTTTTACCATAAAATTCAGCAATTAGGACATAATTAGATATTATTAAATAAGTTTGCAAGAAAACCTCTTACAGCCTTCTGTTGTGGCTCAAGAAGTGTGAATGATGACGTCACACAGTCATGAACATTAGAATTGTACCCTCCTTTGCAGATACGTTAAGAACCGTCATATAACAATTATATTAGAGTGAAAAAAAAGATAAATTGATGAGAGTGAGTCAAAACTGTTTTTTGAGCTAGATTTAATCTCTGACCCACTGTGTACCGGTCTCATACTGGCCGACATTCCATGAGAAAAATTTCTTCCCCCGTAGAGACTCGAACCAACGTAAGTCCCGTAGTTGTATGCCAAGATTTCTTGCCTTAACCACTCGGCTATGGCGCGAGACTCTTAGTATTAATGAAAGACAAAAATGGTTATTGTGAGTTATCCGTAAGAGATAAACATATGCTGTCGCGGAATTTTTTGTAGAGCTTTTGAGATATTCAATTCTGTGTACATTAATGTTGTGTATATGTTATGGTTTAGGCAGCGTAAGCCATTTAAGCGTCGAAAGAGCTACTTTTTTCACGTTTTTCACTACAAAGGGCGATTGTTAATGGTGTAGGAGTTGAGTATCACAACTCTCTTATAGCCTATGTTCATCCCGGGAATCTCCTGAACATTTTGCAAAAAAACCCTTCATAATCGGATCAACGGTATGGCCACGCATAAAGTACGAACAAACAAACAAACATACAAACAAACAAACATTAATTTTTATATATAAGAAGATATGTTGCAACAAGATCAGTACTTCAAGGATATGCAATCGCCTTAAGAAGGGCGTATATCGCCACAAGTAGTTGTTAGAGTGACGTTCTCAATTGTAATATAATAATAATAATAATAATAATAATAATAATAATAATAATAATAATAATAATAAATAATAAAATAATAATAATAATAATATAATAATAATAATAATAATAATAATAATAATAATAATAATAATAAATAATAATAATAATAATAATAATAATAATAATAATAATAATAATAACAATAATAATAACTATAATAACAATAATAACAATAATAACAATAATAATAATAATAGGAGGACTGTACATTTTATTAGGGTACATATTATTATTGTACTATTAATTTTTTGCACCAATATTTCAATTTTACCAAAATTTCATTTCCATTTTAAAACCTGTATGCTGGTACCCGCTTTAAAAATAATTATCATAAGTAATGCCACGAGTGATTTCCAAGTTATCGATAAATTCACGACTCACGAAGTGAGAAACGATAGGTACGCTTCATCTGCTTCTTTTGTTTATCACTGCAACCAGATCATATTATTTATTGCCAAAGGAACGCAGTATTGTAAAAATGCTCTCTACTGGAGAAAAAATGAAACACATCAAACTGTATATTAATTCATTTCTGATGTCGTATGATGTAAATATGACAATTATATTTTTCTGGATTGTTACCTGGGAAAAAATGCATTTAAGAAAGTGCAAACAGTGGTTTCTTTTTTTGGTGGTATAATCAATTGCTACAAATGTTTTTATATTAACTCCCGCATGCGGCATGTGTTGACATTCATGCACTATATATACAATATGGTAGCCGTATTTCTCATAGGCTCAGTCACTGCAAAATAATGGTCAGACCTGTTCAGAATATTAAAAAGAAGGAGCCTTCTTTAATATGGTAATTATAATACTGATAAATATTTCGTGAAACACGACTCTGATTGGTTGTAAAACAGAAATCATTGAAACGTGATTGGCCATTGAGTCCCATTTGGGGCATGAGTTAAATTGTCTTTAAGAATACGAGTATTATGAAAATTTTGAGATAATCTTATGGTGAGTGATCACTACCACATACCATCCACTTCCTGAAGATAGCGCAGATATTTAAACAATACTCGCAAAAATGTAATGCAGATTCTAGTCCTGAATTCATTGGTAGCTAAGGTAAACCTTGAAAAAAAAAAGTGAATTTTTCGTCACCGTAATCGTGAATACAGAAATTGAAAATATAAATAATAATATATTTGTAACTGCTCTTGGGGAGAGAGAAGTGCTATTAGTATTTTGTGGCTGTGGACAAATGTCTAGTTGGATAATTTTGAAACACGTCTCAGAGCATTAACAAATGGTGAAGCTGTCTGGGGTCCTCTTCATGCGGTGTGAGTGGAAGGAATAACATTACAATATTCAACAAGTCGAAGAGAAAGGACGGAGACATAATTCCATTATGTTGATGGTTCTTCACCAGAGTTCCTTTTAACATTAAATTTTGTGCCCTTTTAAATGACTTAAAGAAGAATAATTAAATTCTTGAATTTTTTTTCACAAGTTGATCTTCTTAACTTGCCTCTTTCGTGACTAAAACTTGTAATTTATTTTATCAATCGAAATGTTCATGCTTACCATAATTTTGTAAAATCGAATTTGAATACCAGCATTACAATATATATATACACACACACACATATATACATATATTAAGCTGACATTGTAATTCGATTATATATATATATATATATATATATATCCATCCATAATAATTCTGCCCGAGGGTAGGTCTTTCACGACAATCACAGCATTTTCATGCTATGCTTTGCAGTTTTACTAGGGAATTATAGGTGTGGTAGCTTCCCGTTGCTTTCCACACCGGTGAAGGATGATGATGATAATGATAAGTATGATGATGATGACGGCCATATGATTTCGGGGACCGTTTGGGCCTTAAAGTTTTCCTGACATTTGTCTTACAAGTGAGTAAAAACCCCGATAAAAACCTCACCCAGAAAAACTGCCCCGACCGGGGATCGAACCCGGGCC
Organism: Diploptera punctata; assembly: GCA_030220185.1. Lineage (NCBI taxonomy): Eukaryota > Metazoa > Arthropoda > Insecta > Blattodea > Blaberidae > Diploptera > Diploptera punctata. The sequence continues at coordinate 3,966 of JASPKZ010002108.1, forward strand.
CGCTGTGTGACAAGGCAGCACGCTACCTCGAGACCACAGCGGTGTACTATATATATATATATAAGCTGATATTGAAATTCGATTTTACATATATATATATATATATATATATATAATATATATTTAAGTGTGTAAATGAATAAAAACATTTTCCTGTCCTGCAATTAAATATATTGTCCACCTCTGTGATTAACATGTGTGGATGTGAGGCCAGCAGCTAGGCCCATCGCGTCATGGAGTTTTATACAGTGGAAGGTTTCAGACATACAATTTTATATTTGTATATGGAAACGCTGGATCTCTCTGGACTAGCGAAGGTTTCATTACTTTATTATTCTCATGGTTTATTAAAATGAATAATTTTATTTAAAATTATACTTAAATTTGTTAAATGCATTTTCTTATATTAACACCATTAAAATATTCAATACGTGCGCTTCTTGAATCAGACCTCTCACCTTTCTTGTGCTTCCACTCAACATATTTCCGACATAACTTATGCACCTGATCCACAAATAATTTAATTCTAGTTGTACCTAGCATCGGTGTAGATGGGCTGGTTTATCTCTATCTCAGAGCGGTTTTAGTTCAATTTTGTAAGTCACGGACTATACATATGGTATGCGCCTCTCGTGTTGGAATAGAGCAAAATATAGGAAATGTATGAAGATATTCTGTGTGGTAGTAGTAATAGTAGTAGGAAAACCAGGGGGAAAACGTCCAGTTGGTAGACCAAGAATTAGGCGGGAGAACAATATTAACTATAATTTGAGGGAAGTAGATTATACAGGGAATGATTGGAAAACATTCACTCAGGATAGGGATGTATGAAGAGCTAATGTTCGCGCGGCCATGAACCTACGGGTTCGATAGTGCCAGTGAGTGAATTAGTTAGTATTAATAGTAGTAGTAGTAGAAGTTGGAGGAGCGTGGCGTAATTATTAAAATAATTATATGTTTGCTTCATAAAATTTACCATACAATATTAGTGGTGGTTTATAGTTTAAAACTGATTGCTGAATTGCTAATCGATTTTGATAATTTAAATTTTAAATGCAGTCATAAAAATATGTATGTGCAGAAAACCTTCATGAAGTCAACTGAGGAGAAGGCAGCTGTATGTGAAATTGTTAAAGACGCCAGATAAACTTTATTTACCATAAAATACTGAAATTGTATAATTATTCAGGAAATATGCTTTAATTTCATCTTCTTCTTCGTCACGGTTTAGGCTTTTGCTAGCCTGTTCCGGCTCCAAATTGCTGTTCTTTCCATCTTTTCTTTGGTCTTCCCAAACTACTTCTTCCTCTTCGTGAATAGTTGTATGCTACGTTTGGTATTCTGTTCTCAGTCATCCTTGCTAAGTGTTCTTTCCAGTTTGTTCTGTATTTCACTGTTGTTGCGTTTAATTCTTCTACTTTTAGTTGCTGTCTTATTCTGTATTGTGCTTTTTGTTAGTTCTTTGATATCCTGCTATTGGTCTTAGGAATCTCATTTCAGCAGCTTGGATTCTAGCTGATTGTTATGTTGCCATTATTTTTAATGTTCCTGTTATATAATTACACTTATTTAGTTTGTTATTTATATCTTTTTCCGTTGTATGATATTTCGCAACTTAGGAAGATATATTTTCTCACTTGTTCTATTGGTTTATTTTGTAATATTATTTTTGTCCGAATTGGTTGAGCGCCCTTGAAACCATTTTTTTTAATTTTCTGATATTTCCATATTATATATTTGTTTGATATTTCATTTAGTTTTTACATCATTCTTTGTAATTCGTCTTCTGTTTTTGCTATTAAAATTTAATTAGAATACAATATAAGAGCTTCATTATTGCGGGAGAGTGTTCATGTCCTTGAATAGTAAAACAAAAAAAAAAGTTTTCCACAGTATAAAATCCTCCTCCGGCAGCTCGTACCCATGTGGTGGTTTGCATGAAAGATATAAACTGAAAGATTAAACTATAATATTGAGAGAGAGCGAGAGAGAGAGAGAGAAAGAGAGATAAAGAGAGAGAGAAAGAGAGAGAGAGAGAAAGAGAGAGAGAGAAAGAGAGAGAGAGAAAGAGAAAGAGAGAAAGAGATAGAGAGAATAGATAGAGAGAGATAGAGAGAGATATAGATAGAGAGAGATGATAGAGATAGAGATAGAGAGAGATAGAGAGAGATATAGAAGAGCGATTGAGAGATAGATCGAGAGATATAGATAGAGAGATGGATAGCTAGAGAGAGATGGATAGATAGAGAGAGAGAGATGGAGAGAGAGATAGAGATAGATGGAGAGAGAGATAGGGATATAGAGAGAGAGATAGATAGAGAGAGATGGGTGGGGGAGAGAGAGATAGAGAGTGTTATGAGAGAGATATAGAGATATCTATATGAGGAGATATCTAGAGAGATATATATAGAGGAGAGATATATAGAGAGAGAGACAGAGAGAGAGAGAGGGGGGAGGGAGAGAGAGATATAGAGATATCTATATAGAGAGAGATATATAGAGAGATATATATGAGAGAGATATATAGAGAGAGATATATAGAGAGGAGATATATATAGAGAGATATATATAGAGAGAGTATATAGAGGAGATATATAGAGAGAGAGTGATTAGAGAGAGATATATAGAGAGAGACATATATAATATATTATTTATATATAGAGAGAGAGGAGAGAGAGAGAGGAGATATAGAGAGAGATATAGAGAGAGAGATATATAGAGAGATATATATAGAGAGAGATATAGAGAGTTAGAGAGAGAGACAGAGAGAGATATAGAGAGAGCTATAGAGAGAGAGATAGAGAGAGAGATAGAGAGAGCGAGAGATAGAGAGAGAGAGATAGGGAGAGAGAGATAGAGAGAGATATAGAGAGAGATATAGAGAGATATAGAGAGAGATATATAGAGATAGAGATAGAGATAGAGAGATAGAGAGAAAGAGAGAGAGAGATAGAGAGGTAGAGGTAGAGAGAGAGAGAGAGAGAGAAAAAAAAGAGTACTTAATTCGTCTTGTAAATTGCTATCACAAGTTGAAGGCACATATTATACGTATAATAAGCTGTAACGCCTGTAGAGTTGTCACGGGAACCCGTTCTACAAGTATGAAAAAGAAGTTGCCGCATGTATTGGGCGATATTAACACAAGCTATGGATTGTGATTTTTTCAGAAATTTTAAATACAAAGCTGTCAACGACATTGTCTAGACAATTGAGGAGAACAGTTTCTGTTTAACGTGAATTCAACCGGCTTTGAGGATGATTATATCGATTGAATACCGATGATTGTCCCACAATGGATAAATTCCTTCAGTAATAACATACCAATATTATCCGATGTAATGCTAATTGAGTTGGCCCTGCTGGTTAAGTGATTATCAGGAAAAAAAGATAAAAAGTTTCTTATAAGCAACTAATTTTAGGGTTCAGGTTACTTTACACACCTCAAATAACGACACAGTACCTGCGGATTACTTATCATAATTAATGCCCACGAATGATTTCCAAATTATCGATAAATTCACGACTCACGAAGTGAGGAGTGAATTTATCTACAGAATTTGGAAATCAAGAGTGGCATTTGTTAGGACTATTTAACGAATACAATTGAGCTGTTTACTCACAAATCATTATTTAAATATCCTATTTTAAAATATTTATATATTTAATGTAAACGGCGATGTTTGAAAACAAATGAGAAACGATTGGTACGTTTCATCTGCTTCTTTTGTTCATCACTGCAACCAGATCATATTATTATTTATTGCAAAAGGAACGCAATATTGTAAGAATGCACTCTAGTGGAGAAAAAATGAAACACATAAAACTGTATATTAATTCATTTCTGATGTCCTATGATGTAAATATGACAATTATATTTTTCTGGAATGTTATTACCTAGAAAAAATACATTTAAGAAAGTGAAAACAGTAGTTTCTTTTTTTTTTTTGGTGGTATAATCAATTGCTACAAATGTTTTTATATTAACTCCCGCATGCGTTATGTGTTTACATTCATGAACTATATATACAATTTGGTAGCCGTATTTCGTAGAGAGTCAGTCACTGCAAAATATTGCTATGACCTATTTAGAATGCTAAAAAGGAGGTGCTTTTTTATTATGATAAACGTTAGTTGGTACATTCTAGGCGAAACACGTCTGTGATTGATTGTAAATAAAAAATAATTGAAATGTGACTGGTTATTGACTCCCATTTGGGGCATGAGGGGCATGAGTTAAATAATCTTGAGTAATAACACGAGCGATTTCTTGCTCGTTAATAATCATATTAAAACAGAGGAAACTGCGTGTATTTGACTTTATAGAGTGCAATATAAAGGTGTATAATTTTATTTTTGTGTATATCGAGGGGATGTCGGCCGCGGTGGACTAGTGGTTATGCTCCTTGCCTCTGGTCCCTAGGGTCGCGGGTTCAAACCCGGCCGGGGTCCATGGATTTTTTAGGACGGAAAAATCCAAGGAGCAAGTCCTCCGGGAGGGACTTTAAGCCGTGGGTCCCGAGTCTGAAGATTTTCAGGCTCGTAAAAAATCCTTAAGCCTGAATGGAAAGGCCTCTAAGCAAAATTTACCGAATTTTTCCGTCCTAGTACTACCTTGGTTTCCTAGATGTCAGTATGAGGCGGAACGCTGACCACGGACCACTCAAAATGACATCTATACGAAAATAAGTGTAACTAAATTAGTATGGTTCAAATTCTTCCCTATAGGGGAAGAGCGCCTAAATCCCTGTAAAGGGAAAACATGGGCTTACAATACAATAATATATTTCGAGGGGATAATTAAGTTTTAAGAATTTTAGGGTTAATAAATTCTATCTTAAAGCCACAGTTAGTCCAAAAGCATTCTAGACTGAAAGTGTATAAAACACTAGCTCTTCCAACTCTTTTGTATGGTAGCGAAGTATGGCCGTTGAAACAGAAGGATATACAGATACTTAGATCTGCTGAAATGAGATATCTTCGGAGGACTGCAGGATACACACCACTAGATCACAAAAAAATGAAGACATCTTAGAAGAATTACACATGGAATCTTTAGAAAACAAAATTTCTGATTATAAGTCAAGATGGATGCAACATGTTCATCGAATGGAAGATCACAGAATACCCAAACAAATGTTAAGATATCAACCTGCAGGAAGAAGAAGACCAGGACGTCCACTCAAAAGACTTTTGGATGGTGTTTCTCTTGAGGCCGAAACAGGTCAACAAATGGCCTAAATTCGTGAATGTACTATGATGATGATGATAATTAAGTTATTTATTTCTTTTTGTGATATTTTAAAGTGTATCAATGCTTTCTACACTAACTGTATATACCTTGATCTCATGATACATTATGGAGTGTGCTGATTCAATACAATTTCAGATCTTTTCTTTCAAGGTGATATCGAGGAACTTAGGATTTTTAAGTGACCAGTAAATTATGAGAGGTATTTCATTTCGCTGAAATGAACTGATATAAACCAGGGCTGGAGTAACAAGACGGTTTATGATACTTCGCTGACATAAAGAACCACTCTGGTTTTTACGATATATCGCTTCATGTTTCAGATCGATATTAATCTTAAAATTGACCTATCGAATCGTATATATATGTTAGTCTTATTACAGATGTTAAACTACACGTTACAACTAAGAGCACAGCCAGCTTTCTCCTTCTTTACGGGGGGGGGGTATTGGTTCCGTTTCCTTCATGAAGGGGATTTTATTGTTTTCGTGAAAAAAGTTATTTTATCGTATGAGGTTTTCAGAACCATAAGGCCTTAAAACATATAGAGAAAAGTTATGATTCTGGCATTTATGCGTTCTCTCGGACTAGTTGTAATTAAGAATATTTGTACTGTACGTTTACTTAGTAGATATGAAAAATATTATAAAATAATTGTGCCAATATTTTCGATATAATACCCTAATCTGCATGGCTCGAAAGAATAAATATTATAACTTATTTTATTATCTTGAGTTTTTTTTTGAGTTCCGAGCCGTAGCCGAGCGGTTAAGGTAGGAAACCTTGGCGCAGAGCTACGGGACTTGCGCTGGTTCGAGTCTCCATGGGGGAAGAAATTTTCTCATGGTATTTCGGCCAGTATGGGACCGGTGCCCACCCAGCATCGTGAGGCAATTGGGTAGCTACAATAAGTAGCGGCTCCAGGTTGAGGAACCAGCTATAACGGCTGGGGGACTCGACATGCTAACCACATGTCACCCCTACACTGGCTGTTGATCATCTACCTCTGTGATTGACACATGTGGATGTGAAGGGCCAGCAGCCGGCTGGTAAAAGGGCAACCGCTGAAAAGTGGAAAGACCCTCAATCGGAGTTTTTTACTAAAACTAAAGTTCTATAATTTGCTAAATAAAATTAATACAAAAGTGAGAAATTGGAAGCCGAATTACGTAATTGTGAAGTTTTATCTGCATTTTTGTTTTGTTTTAACTATTAACTTTTGTGTGCTGAACTCTTACGGAAATAAGTAGGCCTATCTTTGATCTTCTGGGACACGCCGTAGCGTAGTGGTTAAGGCACTAAGCTACAAGCCGGAGGGTCGAGGGTTCAAGTCCCGGTGGGGTCTGGATTTTTAAACTGACCCAAACCCTCTGGAGGCACTATGGTCCTGGGGTCGACTTAGCCTCTAACGGAAATGAGTACCAGACGCTTGTTCTGGGGGTAAAGGCGGCCGTCACGCAGGGCTGACAACCCGGCTGACATAAAATGCGGATTGTCTAGAAAAAGTGGGAGCCTTAACCTCCTACTACCCCAAGGGCGTCCGGGCCTGTTGTGGGATCACTTTACTTTTTTTTTATCTTTGATCTTCTATTTCTTCATCACGGTTTAGACTTATTTACTAACCTGTTCCGGCTCCAAATTGCTGCTGTTTCCATCTTTTCTTGGGTTTTCCAAACTTCTTCTTCCTCGAGGTGAATAGCCGTATGCTGCTTTTGGTATTCTATTCTGTCATCCTTGCCAAGTGTTCTTTCCAGTTTGTTCTGTATTTCACTATTGTTGTGTTTAATTCCTCTACTTTCAGTTGTTGTCTTATTTCTGTGTTATGTTTCTTGTCTGTTCTTTGATATTCTGCTATTGGTCTGAGGAATTTCATTTCAGCAGCTTGTATCCTGGCAGATTGTTGTGTTGTCACTGTCCATGTTTCGGATTCATAAGTAATAATACGAACTGCCATTGTCTTGTATAATTTCATTATAGAGTCTTTCCTGGCTTTATTTTTCAAAGTTCTTTTAATGTTCCTGTTTATAATTAAACTTATTTAGTTTGTTATTTATATCTGTTTCCGCTGTGTATGATATTTCGCAACCTAGGAAGTTATATCTTACCACTTGTTCTATTGGTTTATTTTCTAATATTATCTTTGTCCGAACTGGATAAGCGCCCTTGAAGGCCATTGTTTTTTATTTTTCTGATGCCTACCTTTCATATTTTATGAAAAAGTAACATTTATTACATTTTTGTATATTTACTAAATTTTCGTATATTTTCCAAAACTTTTTTTTTTAAGATTTATTTAGCCTGGTGAGTTAAGGCCATGTGGCCTTCTCTTCCACTCACCAGGACAACTTTATTGAATGCGAAAATCCAACCACTATAGGCCTAAATGTTATAGTCTTAATAGTACAATAATTTTGTGATAGCAAAATTAGCGGAGACAAGCGGCCGGGTTAATTGCATTTATGCTTTATTTTTATTATTTACGCTGTTGCAGAAGTAATTCAAATGAGGCTAGGCGTATTTGAACGTGTGCGCCAATCACTACACCGCTGATGTACGCTCTGCAATGAGATGGGAGGTGGATATTTTGAAAACTTGATGTGACTGTCAAGTATTGAGTCTTGAAATCCAACTAACAGCACTCTTGAGAAGTTAACTTCTCATAGTGTGAAAATTCATCAGTTACCTACATGGGTATCTTATTAAAAAATGATCAACTTGTCTCAATTACCACCTCATCTCCGTTGTTAGCTTTTTTGTAAAACCCTGTATAATTCATGATATATCAATAAAAATAAATAGATTTCAATTAACATAAATGATTGTCATGGTAGTCTGGTTGTTATATTTTACAAAATTGTTTACTGTAGATAATCTACAAAATTATTTTGGTAGAGGAAAAATAAACTATGCAGCTACTGGTAACAAAGAGCAACAAAAAGAAACTTTTATTTTGTGTCAGAAAGAAAAATATGTTTTTCTGATAGTATTTTTTTTCTCCTGAATTCAAATATGATATCGGGTTTTCTCCATCACGCAATGTTTCCGAGAGACAGGAATTTATAATTTCAAACACTTTAATAGTTTCTAGATTCGTAACTACACAATTTTAGAACATTCGGACTCACCTAGAAAGTAAGAAATGACGATTTTCTGCTATATTTCGCCTGTGGAATATCGGCCAGCATATTGGGATTCCATTTGCCTAGATATCTCTTTTCCATAGCTGAAATCTCTGATGAAAGTGTTTCCCGTTTTATTGTACAATGGACAAATGGACGAAAAAACGTTTATTAAAAAATAATTATTTAAATCCATTAATTGAAATTGAAATAAAAAACTGTGGGCGATGGAGAAATTCCGAATACATATTTGAAAACACGATAAAAACTGCATTAAGTACAACTATTGGTACTCATGAGACAAAAATCACGTTGACCAGTGTAATTAAATTAACTAGGTTACAACTACTAGCTAATACCCGGCGTGCGTTGCTACGCATAAATAAATTAAATATATAAGGTTAATTAAATTGTATGGAAAACGTTAAGATAAACCAAACATGGCGGTTGCTAGTCAGTTTTTAATTTTGGATTTCAGGTAAACTTCCACTTTTAAATGTCGGATTTCGCTCTTTTTTTGGATAATAACTACATCGGTTTATTTTAATAGGATGTACTGATTTTCGTTGTGAAACATCGAAAATTGCGACTGCTAGAGCGATTTTTAAATTTTCACTTCAGGTGAAAACTCCTGCACCTAATGGTTTTAGAGGGTCCAATTGTTAATCTGAACCATCCGCGGACCCACTCAAACACACACAAAAAATTAATCAAAATCGGTCCAGTCCATTTAGGAGTTTAGTGACATACACTTATAGAAGAATTATATATATATATATATATACATACATATATATATGTGTGTGTGTGTGACATGATAAGAAAAGTAAATGCCTAAACGGGATTTGAAGCCGGAACTCTGGGTCGGTATCCCAGCGTGTTATCCATTACACCACCAGGCGAATCCAATTCAAACACTTATTTTTCTTATATATGTATATTCTCCATTATTACTAGATGTCGCGAGAACTCGGTCTTTCCTGCCACGCAGTAGCTGAGTATAACAAGTAAGCAAATTAAAGAGAATATATATATATATATATATATTATCAATTTAAAGTAGGTCTATATATTTAAGTAAAATGCTTAATAAAACTCAATTATACTATTTTCCTGAAAGGATTTTGATAAAACCGTAGTTTTACTATAGTTGTAGTACTTTTTGTGGTGTATTTCTGTGTGAAAGAAGCAACTTGATATGGATAAACTAGCTGAATTGCATGTAAATGGATTGTATTGGTCTATCGATGTTTACATTCTATTACTTCCGATACGTACAAAATAATATCTATTAATAATGTTTGTATTACATACCTTTAAAGCGTTGTCATATTTTAGATTTTCGATTCAATGAATTCTGATTCTTGTCTCGGTGTCAGGTGGACTTCGAAGTTTATTCACCTGTAACAATGGAGATACAATGCTGAAATATTTTCTCATGAAATCAGTTTTTGTGCAGAAATGTCGACACCATTCTCGATTCTTCCTAGACGTAAAGAAAAACCAAATACAGATTTTCAATTTTTGACTAATAATGTGTGTATATATATATATATATATACATGGTGATTCAAAATTATCTTGACATTTTCGTCAAACTAATGTTTTAAGCCAAACTTTTTATTACATATGGAAAGTAATGGCTACTGGATGATAAACTCAGTTCATTTCAATGTGGTGGCCCTCTGAGTCACGGCACAGACTCCATCTTTCTTGTGTACAGCGAAACACTTTTGCCACCATAGCTGGTGTGAATGCAGCTACCGCTGCAGCTATTCGGTTTCTCAACTGCTGTAAGGTGTTGATCTTCACTTCATTCACTTTGGACTTAACAAACCCCAAAAAAAGATGTATAGTGGTGTCAGATCTGAAGAGCAGGCCGCCCAAATTCTCGGTGAACCACGACCGATCCACCTACAACGTTGAGGTGGTCACGAACAATGATAGCAAAATGGAGTAGTGCACCATCTTGCTGGAAAACCACAGTATCTTGTACAGCATCCTGTTTCAGGTATTGTTATAACATGTCAAGATATTTACTTACACCGGTGAAGGATGATGATATAGTGATAAGGATGATGATGATGGCCGGTTGATTTTCGGAGACCGTTGGGCCCTGAGCTTCCTGACATTTGTCTTATAGGTGAGGGAAAACCCCGAAGAAAACCTAACCCAGGAGCCTGTCCCGACCGATAATCGAATCCGGGCCCGCTGCGTAACATGTCAGCATGCTACCTCGGGACCACAGTGGTGGGAGGATAATACATATCTTTATTATTTTTATTTTGTTTATTTCGAGTGCTAGAGAGGGAACTACATTTTCTGACACGGTCGAAGGTAAAATCATTATACGATCAATGAAAATACTGCTTTGTTTACATTTACAACTTTACCCTATCTTAGAAGAGGTGTAATATGTATGTTTATAGATACCTGGTTCCTACCTATAGACGGACCGTCCAACGTGTTGACTAATTATTGTAAAAAGAGAAAAGGTAAAATAAAACTAAAAAGAAAATATAATATATAAAAATGAATGTTTGTTTGTTCGTTCGTGCTTTATGCGCGGCCATACCGTTGATCCGATTGTGATGGGGTTTTTTGCAAAATATTCAGGAGATTCCCGGGATCAACATAGGCTATACGAGTGTTGTGATACTCAACTCCTACACCCTTTAAATCGCCCTTTGTAGTGGAAAACGTGAAAAAAGTAGCTCTTTGGACGCTTAAATGGCTTACGCTGCCTAAACCATAACAAATACACAACACTAATGAACACGGAATTGAATATCTCAATATGTTCTAAAAGAGACCGCGACAGTGTGTGTTTATCTCTTACGGATAACTCACAATAACCATTTTTGTCTTTCATTGATGCCAAGAAGATTGAGACAAGTGCATAGATTCCTGTGCAAGCATAACAGCACATGGCGGGTATTCTTTTACGGATAACTCACAACAACGAATTTTGCCTTTTAGCTCATTAATGTCAAGAAGATCGAGATAAGTAGATTCCCGGGTAACACCGGGTAATGAACACGGGGAATCTTAAAATAATTACGATACATTTATATTTATTTCTCATTTCACTTATTCAACTAATCATAAGAAGTACATCAATTATCGTCTTTCAGCTCATTTATGCCAAGAAGATCGGGATGAGTAGATTCCCTGACAACGCCGGGTAAACATCACGGGGTATCTAAAAATAATTACGATATAAATTTTTACTTCCACTTATTTAGCTAAACATAAAACACATTAATTTTCGTCTTTCAGTTCATTTATGCCAAGAAGATCGGGATAAGTAGATTCCGGGGCAACGCCGGGTAATCAACACGGGGATCTAAAAATATAAATTTATAATTATTTTTCCTCTTACTTATTTAACTAAAAATAAAAGCACATTAATTTTCATTTATTTAGGCGTAGCTGCGCACGCCGGGTATTAGCTAGTATAGAATAGAGCTCGTGTCAGCTGATTTTAGGTTCTAGAACTGGACAATGCGCTTTCTTGCTTTAAGCCTAAACCGTAGTTCCTTCTTGCACTATAATTGCACTCTCACTGTTTTCTCGTATGCATGCGCGATGCTTAACAAGTTCTTGGAAACGTGTTACCTGACCCTTTTGTCCCGCGGAGGTAGAATCTAGCCTCAAGCTGCAAATCTAGTCTTTCCTCTGAACAGATCAACTGGTAACTAAAATCTCCTGCCCTAGATCATCTGCATTTTCCATTCCTTTATTTTCACCTCTCCAATAATCCTTTCATTATATATCAAAAGTCCACCGCTGTGGTCTCGAGGTAGCGTGCTGCCTTGTCACGCAGCGGGCCTGGGTTCGATCCCCGGTCGGGGCAGTTTTTCTGGGTGAGGTTTTTATCGGGGTTTTCCTCACCTGTAAGACAAATGTCAGGAAAACTTTAAGGCCCAAACGGTCCCCGAAATCATGTGGCCATCATCTTTATCATCATCATCCTTATCATTATCATCATCATCCTTCACCGGTGTGGAAAGCAACGGGAAGCTACCACACCTATACAATTCCCTAGTAAAGCTGCAAGCATAGCATGAAAATGCTATGATTGCAGTGAAGGACCTGCCTTCAGGCAGAATTAGTATGGATGGATATATAAAAAGATTGTTACCAACTTCTTAAGTGTTAAAAAGCGTTTAATGTTTTTAATAAAATTGCCTTTTAGTATCAAAAAACCTAAATACGACATAGCATTAATGCAGTCTCTTGTTCCAGGGTTTTAACGATTTAAAAAGCTAAATATGCAATTTTTCAGTGCTAATATAAAAAAAAATAAGCTGATAAAAATAATTTACAATTCTATTTTCGAATAAATAAATTCATTTAAATACATATATATGTAGGTTACAGTTCAATATTTGAAAGAGAGTGACGGATCAATCAAAACTGCAATGAAATACTGAGAATGATCAGTCGAGTTTTTTTCCCGAAAACAATGTAATATTACAGTAGTAGTTATTTAGGTTGGCAATCCCGAAATGTAGAAAGTTAAACTTTCAATCATGGTCGTCATTGCTGTAAGTACGACAAGAACGCACTATCGCGCAAAAAGCATTTTTAAGCATACATTTTATATCCTGGCTCTTAAAAGTTATGTCCTGCAACATGGCCGAGAGGTCCATGGCATCATACCTAGGTGCAAAGCTAACGAATTCACACTGGTTACACTCTCAATGAGGAAGAAATTTTGTCATGGAATTTGGCTAGTGTATTTAGCCCTCCCAGAATCTCAAGATTTGGTTACCTACAATGAATTGTAGCTTAAAGTTGAGTAGAAACGCAGTGACTACTGGTGGACCCGACATGATGATCACATGTCACGCCTATGATAATAGATTGATCATCCTTGTTGAGTGACACATGTGGATGTGAGGAGTGCAGCGAGAGTCTGCGAGAGCCGTCTGGAACAATCGTGCCATGGACTTTTTAAATTATATAATAAATGTACTTTTTTTTGTGCGATAGTGCGTTTTGTCCTACTTACAGCAATGGCGACCATGATTGAAAGTTCAACTTCCTATATTTCGGGGTTGCCAACCGAAATAACTGTACTGTAATAAAATAACTATACTGTAATATTGCATATTACAAACCGCGAGTGGGAAATAAAAACCACTGCCCTCTATGTATACTATGTACAATGTATAGCCTATACAAAAAATATCCAAAAAGATAGTGTTAATATAGGCCTACATTATACGAAACAAATCACTGCATTTTAAATGAATTGAACTTTATTTGAAAAAAAAACAATAAATACGTACTTCAACTTTTATAAGATTCATGAAAACACCAGTTTTTGAATCCTGCCGATGATGGGACAAGTCCCGAAAGCGCTACAGTTAAATTATTAATTAAGTTGAGGAGACGGACCTTTCAGGTGAATATTCTATAATTTTATATTAATTAAAATACGTACTTGCCGCCATTTTTTTATTTAAATTGCCTCACGGCCTCCTGTACTTTCAACTAATGACCATTGCCCACACTGTTAGTCAGTTGTTTACAATGAACGCAAATATTTCCAACTATTATCCATTACTTTGAAAACATCATCGCGCAAAAATTATATACAACGCACGTTTGTCTTACAGAACCTCGGAGATTAAAAACCGAGCCCAATCTCGCATCGTAATATAGTATTAATATATTATATCCGTATTAGTGAATATAATAGGTTATAAACTATGGTGTCATATCAACTTATCATCTTCTTCTTCTTCACGGATTGCTGCAAAAGGTTCGTTCCGGTCTCATGCAAAATAACTGATCTCTCTACCGTGGTCTTGGCAGTCCCACATCTATACCACTCTGACGTATATGTGAATAACCGTTTTGCTATAGTCTACGTTCTTGATCCATTCTTTGAATATGATCGAACCAGTTTTGTTTTTTATTCTTTGATTCAATCTGTTTAGCTGAATATGTTAAACTAATTCCTAATATATTTGCTGCTTTTTCATCTTGTGAAATAATTCCAGCTGCATGTCTCAGGAAACTTTTATAAGATTCATGATGTGTTCCGTTCAGGTATTAGTCAAAATTAAAATATTAAATTATGGAATATTCACCTGAAAGGTCCGTCTCCTCAACTTAATTAATTATTTAACTGTAGCGCTTTCGGGACTTGTCCCATCATCGATAGGATTCAAAACTGGTGTTTCACTCAAGAATCTGGAGAGGGTTCAGGTATTGGGGTTTCTTTTTCGTTTTATCTCAGATTGTCGTTGTTGTAGCTGCTTTCATGATTTCCATCTATCCGAGACGTTTTATCTTCGCTGGATATTTTCTCTGTGCTTACTGTTAGGGTGTTTTCAAAATTTAACATCGATGTCCTTCATGGATAACGTGTTTTGCATAGCTTGATTTTTCCTTCTGCGTGAATAAAGTCTCGAAATGTTGTTTAAATCTGATGTTAAAACTTCTGTATTGTTCCTTCCTATATAAAATGTATTGCAGTCCTTACATGGCAGTATATATACTCCTTGGCTGTTGAAAATGTTATTTTCTTCAATTTTATTGTTTATTATATTGTTTAATTTGTTATTAGTTTTGTATACTATTTTTACGTTTTTATCGGTTTTCTTTGAGTGCATTATTTAAAAACACAAGTATCAAATGTGTAGTTTGAAGGAATCTGTTCATTATTTGCTCTGTTCAACGTATTTGTTCGAGAGTCAATCACTGCAAAATAATGCTCTGACCTGTTCAGAATATTAAAAAGGAGGAACTTGCTTTATATTGGTAAACAGATTTCGATAATAATCAAGGTGAAACACGACTGTCATTGGTTGTTAAAATAAAATTTACTGAAAACTGATTGGTCATTGACTACCAATTGGAGCATGAGTTAAATAGTCACGATTATTAGGTAAGGTCTGTGGTGTAATCGCTCCTCCATATGGCATTAACGCTAGACTGAATTTGTTACTGTTTTTTTTGATTAAGACTTTTAAGATGATTTTAATGATCAGCCTCAGGGGCTAGTGGTCAGCGTTTCTGACGACAGTTCATGAGGTTCGATTCCCGGTTATTGCTAACTATTACACTATTACACTACCGGGCAAACCCATAGGAAATTTTTCTTAAAGGGGAATTGCACATGGTCTGGAAATTTAGGTTGAGGATTCCCCTGGCCCTTAATTATAGTTTTTCACCCATCGTATCACCCGGGTAAACGTAACAAAACCGCCTTCAAGGTGCCCAAAAACCAGGGGAGAAAACAAGAAATGTCGAAAGAGACAACCTGGTGGCATTAGAAAAAAAATTCATTATTTTTTAAATTCCATGCTTCTGGCCGATCGTTAATTCTGATTAACATTTGTATTTTACTAGTTAGAGTTTTGTTTGGAAATAATTTATATTAAACATAACTAAGCAAATTTACACTAATGTGTTTTCATACGTTAATGGTACTGTGATATAGGCTACGTTAGTCGTAAATAAATCCATTACCAGCCAATTTTTTCTGTAAACATCGTTATTGCCGGGGTTTGTGATCCGACAATCTATATTGAAGCCATATAAGTTTCAGAATTAACAAGAACGTGCTATCCAGAAATACACACACACACACACACACACACACACACACACACACACACACACACACACACACACACACACACACACACACACACACCACGCACGCACGCACGCACGCACGCACGCACGCACGCGCACACACACACACACACACACACACACAAACACACACACACACACACACACATATATATATATATATATATATATACATTAGGGTTCAACTTTTTGGACTTTTGTGAAATAAAATATTTCCTTTGCAATGAATGGGTGAATGTTTGCTTAAAACAATTGAAACAAAAAGCCTTCATTTCACTGTGCTTCAAGAAAAGGTAACCCCCAAATCAATATTAAATGTTGATATATAAATATATTTGGGGTGACCTTTTATTGAAGCTCAGTGAAATGAAGGCCTTTTTTAAATGGTTTTAATTAAATTTTCAGCCATCCATTGTACAGGAAATATTTTATTTCACAAAAGGCCAAAAAAGTTACAACCCTAATTATATATAAAGTATAATGATAGAAGTGAGAAAAGCTTTACCCATAAATTTCTGATACTGATAAAAGTGCTTGATTTGTCAGAGTGTTTTGCAAATGAAGAGTACTAACTAACTAAACTAACTAACTAACTCACTGACACTATCGAACCCGTACATGGCCGCGCGGATATAAGCTCTCCATACATCCCTCCTGAGGTAATGTTTTCCAAACATTCCCTGTATAATCTACTTCCCTCAAATCATAGATAATGTTATTCTCCCACCTCATTCTTGGTCTACCAACTGAGTGTTTTCCCTCTCTTTTTCTTACAAGAAGCTTCCATGCACGTCTTTCATTCCCCATTCGTGCTAAATGACTTACCCAAAGCAGTCTACAAAACAATTGTTCATATTTATCTGGCTTCCTATACATATTATGTAGCTCACTATTATGAAGTTTTCTCCATTCACCTGTCTGTTCGTCAGTTTGTGGCCAAAAAATGTTCCTAAGAACTTTATTCTCAAATACTCGTAACCTCCTTTGCTCCCTTAAATTATCGTGGTTTCGTCTAAGAGATCGTAGAACTGTCCATTCCCTATCCCTCTCTATAAAATACTTCACACATCATCGCCTAATTATTTATCACGCCGCTTCATCAGACTATCCGACACACATAATCTTGACACTCGATCCCATCAGCACATTGTCCTTTATATCCCGCCTCATCACACTGTATATTATTCATTATCTTTTACGGTGTCACTTTCCAAAACATGGAATTCCCTTCCACCCTATGTCAGAGACTGTCAAACTATAACATCCTTCAAAAACAAACTAAAGAATTATTTAATAACAAACTAACTTATACACCTCACTGATAGTATTCTTTTAGCAATATTAATATATTTAATTATTTATGTAAATAATATTAAGAATAACAAATATTTTTATTTGTTTTGTTTTAAATATTGTATAATCGTAAAATTAGTTTCTATATCTCATTATTTTCCTGTTTTTTATATACACTAGACAGGGACAATTTAATATGTCTTGCTTGTATACATTTTATTATTAGTTTTAGTCTTAATTTTAACTAATATTAACTGGTTGTATTATAGATCGTAATATGTATATTAGATATTATCTTTTGATCAAATTTTTACTTAGTGTTTAATATTAGAGTTAATTAAGATTGTTATATTCTTATGTAATATATGTTTGTCCTGGTGAGTGGAAGAGAAGGCCACATGGCCTTAACTCCACCAGGCTAAATAAATCTTAAATCTTAAAAAAATCTTAAATTAAGAGTCCATGTTTCGCATCCATATAAAATAACTGGTAAAATAAATAACAGTTTAATATATTTTCAGTTTAACGTTTTTTGAAAGGAGTTTCGGACGTCAAGAGTCCCTGTAATGCATACAGTAATAGCACGCATTTCCGGAATTGAGCCTATGTTTAAATTCTTTGTGCATCTCATTCCTATTTGTTATTATTGTTCCTAGGCATTTGAATTCAGCCACTTCTTCAAAATTTCTCTTATTAGCTGTTCATTTCCATTATACAATGTATTTCTATCTGTGGCCATATATTTAATTTTTATTGTTATTTACTTCCAGTCCCAATTTCTTAGTATTACTTAATTGTGAATTGAGGGGTACTGAAAAAAAAAACGGGTAAGTCACATTTTTCTTGAAACCTAGAAAACGCATTTTTAATTGTACAACATTTATAATTCCTTACAGGTATGTCAAACTGTGGATGTAAATAAACTGATGATTAAACTGTATATTTACTGATTCACACTTCTAAGTTATAGTCTTTATCATGGAGAATCTAATGGCACCTCAAATTCAATTTAGAAAAAAAAAAGTTGCCTGGTTCTTTCTCTCCATCTTTCAATTATGAAGATGAATGTTTGATGATATTATTGTGATTTAATTAGACGAACGGTTAAAATATCCATTCCCTATGCCAGCCATCAACAATTGGTGAGCAACTGGAACATAATTCCTCAGTATTTGATGGGTGAGGGAGCATATGGATGAGGAGTTGAGGGGAAATATTGACGTCAATTATACCATCTCAGTGGTGTTTCGTGACCCAGTTGATGTAACATGTTTTATTATATAACATTATAATATTATAAATTGTTTAATTTGTAATAACACTAATAACATATATATTAATTAAAATGTATTATTATTATTATTATTATATATACATTTATATTTTCTGTTGTTACGTTTTTATTTAAAAAAAAATATTAAGCCCAAAAAAATGAAATAATTTCATAAAAATTATTTTTCGTTAATTATACTTTGACTGTAGGAGTGCTGGACAATCTTAATTCCAAGGTAGTTTTTTCGTCTGGCTTATCACCTTCGACCAATAACGGCATGGGTAACCCTATCGGCAGCAATGCTACCGCCGGCATAGCCTCTCAGGATCATTTAAGCACGCAAGCCACTCCACCACGACAAGATAAAGCTACCATCCATCCATAGTAATTCTGCCCGAAGGCAGGTCCTTCACAGCAATCATGGCATTTTCATGATATGCTTGCAGCTTCTCTAGGGAATTGTAGGTGTGGTAGCTTCCCGTTGCTTTCCACACCAGTGATGGATGATGATGACGATGATAATGATAAGGATGATGATGATGATGACTATATGATACCATGGAGGGATAATAAATAAATATGATAAATTATTTTCGAAGCTATTTGTTAGCATACTTAATTTATTGGAGGGATGCCGTAGCATAGTAGTTAAGGTACTGCATTACAAGCCGGAAGGTCGAGGGTTCGAATGTCCCGTTGGGGGTCAGGAATTTTAAACTGACCCAAACCCTTTGGCGGCACCATGACCCTGGGGTCGACTCAGCCTCTAACGGAAATGAGTACCAGCAGCTTGTTTTGGGGTAAAGACGGCCGTCACGCAGGGTTGACAACCCGGTTGACATCAAGTGCCGATTGTCCAGAAAAGTGGGAGCCTTAACCTTCCACTACCCCAACGGTCCCCTGAAGCCTGTAATGGGATCGCTTTAATTTTACTTAAATTATATTTTTCTGATTTGATTGGAGTTTTCTTTCTCTCTTACTATAGTAAGTATTCTGTTATGACATTGACTGTAACACGATTTTAGGAATGGTTGTGTTGGTTTGAGTATATAGTGTTTTAACGACATTCTTCACTCTGTGGATGGACAAGCAAGCTGGGAATTGAAGTTGTTACCTTGGGAGAACTGTAAACCTCCTACTTTATACGATAGACGAAACAAGCCGTAAAATATAATCATGCGAACTTCTGAAATTTCCTAAGTTCTACTTCTTTACACTGCAACCAACTTGTAAAACATTCGCTACGTGTTAAGCTTCCAGAGTACATCTACTGACAAATCCATGTTCCAGTTTATCATGATATGAAACTGCGAAATACGGTCGGGAGTTTATTGCAGTTAAAAGTATTAAATTAGTCATTCCTAATTTTGTCCTTGAATTACTATATATAGTGTAAGTGGAAGATGATTTTTAAAAAATCCTCACAAGTTAAACCTATTTTACTTACTTACTTTTACTCACTGGTACTATTGAACCCGTAGGTTCATGGCCGCGCGCGGACATAAGCTCTCCATACATCCCTATCCTGAGCTAATGCTTTCTAATCATTCCCTGTATATTCTACTTCCCTCAAATCACAGTTAATGTTATTCTCCCCACCTCATTTTTTGGTCTACCAACTGGGCGCGTTTTCCCTCTGGCTTTCCTACAAGAAGCTTCCATGCAAATAAATTCAGTAACGCTTTATTTGTTTATAATATATTTCTACTATTCCATTCACATTATTGTATCGAACGAGATAATTTTTGATGTCATCTCGAATGTATTTTCACTCCCTGTACACCATATTGTGCAGAAGGCACTAAAACACTTTGGGTACAAGAAGAAACACGGTATTGTGAAATATTCTTAAATAAAAAATATTTAAAGTGTCTTACAAATTACAAATATCATTTTCTTTTTCACGGATGGAGTAAGTGTTTGGCACTTACAGAAGGCTTGATATATATATATATATAATGTGTGTGTGTGTTGTGAGAGAGAGAGAGAGAGATAGAGAGATAGAGAGATAGCCTGTTACTAAGCGATATTCCGCCGTAAAATACTATCTTCGTGTGTTGCTTTAGAAAATAGTTTGTGCATAGTGCGGATTACACATCACCTCAGAGTCTTATTGTCGTTTTCTCTCGCTTCATCTCTCTCCTTTGAAACATAATATCTTTAATTAATTTTTTTTCAGTTCTCATGAATTTTAACCATGCATTTTTTATATATAAGACGAGATTTAAAGAAAATTAGAACGCACATTGCTAGATACCGGATTATAGATACCGGCTTTAAAAGAACAGATACAATCAAAACAAATACTGGATTACGACAAGGATGTAGTTTATCACCCACTTTGTTTAATATATATATATATATATATATTTTAAATAAATGGAAAGTTTTAGTGAATGCAGGAAATAAGAATGGATAATAAAGTGTGCATAAATAACCTTCTATTTGCTGACGATGTAATCATAATACAGAAAAATGAAGACTA
>JASPKZ010002108.1:30000-102462 GCA_030220185.1 Diploptera punctata
AGTATACAACCCCGCCCCAAGGACTTAAGAGCGACATATATTATATAGTACAACAGGAATCTATGCGGTGCGAAACAAGAGGAACATAATACATTATAGATATAATAAATAATAGTTTTAAAAAACTAAAACAACACGCTTAGAAAATCGAACTAATAAAATGAAAAATAATTTTAATTTCCAACACGCTTGGGATAAAATTAAAGTAGTCAACAAAAAAACCATCTCCAACACATATAGAATAAAACTAGAGTTATCAACAAAAATAAAATAATTTTACCATCAAAAGCGTGGGGTGCTCTATACATATCAATTAATATATTTGATAATAAACATATTGGTAAAAGTAAAGCCTCTAAGAAGAAAATGTAAAAATCATAAAAAGCACCCCACGCTTTTGATGGTAAAATTATTTTCTTTTTGTCGATAACTATAGTTTTATTCTACATGTGTTGGAGATTATTTTTTTGTTGACCACTTTAAATTTTTCCCAAGCGTGTTGGAAATTAAAATTATTTTTCATTTTTGAGTTCGGTTTTCTGATAAAGCGTGTTGTTTTAGTTTTTTAAAACTATTTTTATTTTTAATTTTTTAGTTTTAATATTTTACAGAACAAAATAATATGTAAATATCTTTAAAATCGATACTATTGTAGTATGAGCTAAAAGTAATACTCTTCTAAAAAACCCTCCCAGCCGGATTTGAACCAGCGATCTGTGGATTACTGAAATTGTATACCACTAGTGTTGACCGCTCTACCGAGCTCTTACAACGATTGACTAAAAAGTCGACAAGTCCGCAACCTATTATATCAGTTTTAATTTTTTTTTATTTTCTGATGATTCTGGCCAGGCTTTTAGAAACAAAATATGAAATTATTGTAGTGTCACGTGTCCTTTAGAAGTATACAAAGTTTTAAGTCGATCCAATGTTTCTAAGTGGGTGAAAATCGTGCTCAAAGATTCCGTTACATAAATACAAAGACACTTTTTTTTGATTTTCTGATGATTCTGGCCAGGATTTTAGAAAATAAATATGCAATTATTGTATTGTCACGGGTCCTTTACAAGTATAAAACATTTCAAGTCGATCCAATTATTTTAAGTGGGCGAAAATCGCGTTGAAAGATTCAGTTACATAGATAGATAGATAGATATATACAGGTCAAGCTAATATAAAGCGTGTAAAAAGAGCAAATTCCATTATTTTCCAAATTCGAATTTTTTTCTTTGCTTGTCAATTCATGATACAGGACTGTAATAATTTAGTTCAAATGCAAGTGGAGTATGACATTTTCACTTTTAACGTCATGTTTTTAATTATCTTCATCTTTACCTCAGTTTAACCTCTGCGTTTATAAGCACTTTTACATGCATTACGCCATGAAGTCTTATAGGGACACGACTGTAACACCTCCGAGACAACACGAACATTTTAGGACAAGACACTGCATTCACCCATGTGTTCATAATACTTACTTACTCACTGGTACTATTGAACCCGTAGGTTCATGGCCGCGCTGATATAAGCTCTCCATATATCCGTATCCTGAGCTAATGCTTTCCAATCGTTCCCTGTATAATCTACGTCCCTTAAATAATAGTTAATGTTATACTCCCACCTCATTCTTGGTCTACCAACTGGGCGTTTTCCCTCTGGCTTTCCTGCAAGAAGCTTCCATGCAAGTCTTTCATTCTCCATACGTGCAACATGTCCTGCCCATCGCAGTTTACGAGACTTAACTGTTCTTATTATATCTAGCTTCCTATAAAGACCATGTAATTCATTGTTATTCAGTCTTCTCCATTCACCTGTTTGTTTATCTCTCTTTGGTCCAAAAATGTTCCTAAGTACTTTATTCTCAAATACTTGTAATCTCCTTTCCTCCTTAAAGTGAGAGTTCATGTTTCGCATCCATATAATATAACTGGTAGAATAATAGTTTTATATATTTTAAGTTTAACGTTTTTTGAAAGGAATTGGGACATCAAGAGTCTCTGCAATGCATAATAGCACGCATTTCCAGAATTGAGCCTATGTTCAATTTCTTTGTGCATCTCAATCCTATTTGTGATTATTTTTCTTAGGTATTCGAATTCAGCCACTTCCTCAAAATTTCCCTAATTTGTTATTAGCTGTCCATTTCCATTATATAATGTATTTCTACGTGTGACCATGTATATATGTTCATAATAAATAAACGAATTTGATAGTCATGATTGCGGTGGCCAGAATATGTTCGGGTACCATTTTAGAATTAAAATGCCCTGACATTAGTCTTACAGTTGAGGAAAAACCCCGAAATAGCCTCATTAAGAAACCTTGTCCCTACCTGGGATCAACGCAGTCCCCCTGCTAACGAGACAAAGACGTTACCCTGAGATCACAGTGGTGGACAGGTTTTGCATAATTATACTAAAACTAAACTCCATGGGGTGACAGGACTGGAAGAACCCTTGGCCTACAAGCCGATTGCTGGCCTCACAACCAAATTTGTCCATTACTGAGGACGATGATTATTATTAGCAAGTTATATGTGATCAGCATGTCAGGACCACCTGTCCTTATAGCTAGTTTTCTCAACCTGGAGCCGCTACGCATTTTAGATACTCAAATTCTCACGATGCTGGGTGAGCATCGGTCCCATACTGGTCGAAATTCCTTGAAAACATTACTTCCCTCATGGGAGTCTATCCCCGTAGCTCTACTCCAAGGTAGTATGCCTTAAACCGTTTGGCTATTGCGCGGGCGCGGGCCTCCAAACAATAGACCTTATACAAATTTAACCTGTCTCACTTCGTAACTTAATTTAGGAATTATATTGTCATTTGGTCCACCGCTGTGGTCTCGAGGTAGCGTGCTGCCTTGTCACGCAGCGGTCCGGGTTCGATACCCGGTCGGTGCAGGCTCCTGTGTGAGGTTTGTTCTGGGTTTTTTCCTCATCTGTAAGACAAATGTCAGAAAGCTGAGGACCCAAATAACTGACATAAGACATTTGTGTTTTGCCAATTTAAAGGTTTGGTTAATTTTTTTAATTTTTGAAAGCGAGTTATGATCTCATAGTTACTTATAAGAATTTTCAGAATTGCAGCACATATATATGGGATTCGAACCCGGATATCTGAGTCTGTACCTCAGTGTGATATCCATTACACCACCAGGCGAATCCAATTCAAACATTTATCCCTCTTACATATGTATTATATTCTCCATTATTACTAGATGTCGCGAGAACTCGGTCTTCACTGCCATCTAGTAGCTGACTATAACAAGTAAGCAAATTAAAGAGAACATTTTTTACTTTATAGCAGTGACGCTTTATCGATGTTATAATTAAATATTTAACATTGAGCAATGCAAGCTTAATATGGTACGATAAGAAAAAATAAATGCCTGGACGGGATTCGAACCCGGATATCTGAGTCTGTACCTCAGTGTGATATCCATTACACCACCAGGCGAATCCAATTCAAACATTTATCCCTCTTATATATGTATTATATTCTCCATTATTACTAGATGTCGCGAGAACTCGGTCTTCACTGCCATCTAGTAGCTGACTATAACAAGTAAGCAAATTAAAGAGAACATTTTTTACTTTATAGCAGTGACGCTTTATCGATGTTATAATTAAATATTTAACATTGAGCAATGCAAGCTTAATATGGTACGATAAGAAAAATAAATGCCTGGACGGGATTCGAACCCGGATATGTGAGTCTGTACCTCAGTGTGATATCCATTACACCACCAGGCGAATCCAATTCAAACATTTATCCCTCTTATATATGTATTATATTCTCCATTATTATATATATATATATATATATATATATATATATATATATAAAATATGTTTTTATAATATATAATATATAAATATATTATTCCCTAAGAGTAGTTAATAATAATAACAAGAATTAATCGTTATCTGTGTCAAAGAATGAATTTATTCATGTCGGCGTTTCAATCTCCTCGTGTGAGATCATGTCAAATGTCATGAAAGTGATCTCACATAAGGAGACTGATAAGTCGACTTGAATAGATTAATTTTTTGACTGAGGATAACGATTAATTCTTGTTATTATATATATATATATTATAATATGAATTTAAGGAAGAGGCTAGTGAAGTGCTTTGTGTGGAGTGTAGCATTATATGGTGCGGAGACTTGGACATTACGACGGAATGAGGAAAAGCGTCTGGAAGCTTTTGAGATGTGGACATGGAGAAAGAATGGAACGGATATAAACGGACAGAAAATTAAGAATAAAGATGTGATAGACAGAGTGGGTGAAAGAAGGAAACTGCTGGAACTCATAAAGAAGAGGAAAATAAATTGGATTGGCCATTGGCTAAGAAGAAACTGCCTGCTGAAGGATGATCTAGAAGGACTGGTCAACGGAAAGACAAAGTCATCATCATCTGCATTCATGGATTAGGTCTGTTTGACCCGTTCGACTTCAGCCATCTCTTTCTAGGTCTGCCCACACTCGGGTGCCATCAGGTTTGTATTTTGTTATTTGTTTTGGATTCTTTTGCTGAAGTTTATGAGTAAGTTATTTTTACTAGTAGAGGTTACCAGCCTCTAGCCAAACCCCTCTTCCTGAAGGGCAGGGAACTGGAATTTTGGAGTGTTCGTCTCCTAGAGAAGTTGCCTTCACTAACGGCTTTGGGAACTTCTCTTCTCCCCACGTAACCCTGTGGACGGGGCCCTACCCAGGTACTACCCACTGGGCGAGTGGGACCTGGAGCTCACAAAAGGGCAGGGGCGCCTACTCCCTGGAGTGGACCTCTATCAAGGGTTCCACTCTGTTACCCTGAAAGTTAGAGGCAGAAAAATACATCAGATGATAGACAATATTAAAATAAAAAAGGTTTGTATGCATATACAAAAGGAAAGCTGATGTAAGGAAAGAGTGGAGAATGCTGAGTTTGCAGTGAGAGACCTGCTCTTGAGCAGAACACTATGAATATATATATATATATATATATATATATATATATATATGCCAGCAGGTAATCTATATGGCATTTTGACATAAGATATTATGATACATTTTGTTGCTCTAGGGAAGAAGTTCAGTGACTCTCTTCCCAAGAATCGCGGGTTTAAAACTCGGTCGAAGACAATTGAATTTTTGGATGGAAACCTGTAGGGGACATACTCTCCGGGAGGAACTCTAAGCCATGTGTCGCACGTCTCTAGATTCTGGACTCGTAAGAGAACCTAAATTAGAGCATCTGAAAAAAAAAATCGGTCTCTTCTACCCAAGTAATAACTTGGTTGCCAACTAGGCATGCCTTTGAAGCGATAAACCAAACACTTGTCCTCCCGCTAATTATCTGTAGGGAAATAAATGTAATTAAATTTGCCTTGATTAAGGAGGGTTACCCATGCGGACTGGTCGAAGGTGATAAGCCTGACGAAAAAAAAGTACCTTGGTCGAAAGTGTGACGATCTTTCACCGTAAAAATACAACTGTCAAGAAATGTGACATGGGTTCAACTGGGGTAAAATTTCCGGAGGTTAAATAGTCCCCCATTCGGTTCTCCGGCCGAGGACTACTTCAGGTGACCCATGCCAAAGTGCACAAGGAAATTAAACATAGACTCAATTCTGGAATTGCATGTTATTATGCATTACAGAGACTCTTGACTTCCCAACTGCTTTCAAAAAACGTTAAACTGAAAATATATAAAACTATTATTCTACCAGTTATATTATATCGATGCGAAACATGGACTCTTGCTTTAAGGGAGGAAAGGAGATTACGAGTATTTGAGAATAAAGTTCTTAGCAAAATGTTTGGACCAAAGAGAGATCAACGGACAGGTGAATGGAGAAGACGCATTACAGTGAATTACATGGTCTTTATAGGAAGCCAGATATAATGAGAACAGTTAAGTCTCATAGACTGCGATGGGCAGGGCATGTGGCACGAATGGGGAATGAAAGACGTGCATGGAAGATTCTTTTGGAAAACCAGAGAGAAAACGCCCAGTTTGGTAGACCAAGAATGAGGTGGGAGAATAATACATTAACTATGATTTGAGGGAAGTAGTTTATACAGGGGATGATTGGAAGGCATTTGATCAGGATAGGGATGATGGAGAGCTTATGTCCGCGCGGCCATGACACTAAGGATTCGATAGTGCCAGTGAGTTAGGTTAGTTAGTTAAGGAGGAAGCACCCTTTCCCCATATGACGAAGTACTGTATAGTCAGACTACTATATATTCTTCTTCCTTTCCAGGATTAGGTCAATGCGACCTGTTTCAGTCTCAAGTCCCATCGTTTCCTTGACCGTCCCAAAGATCTTCTTCCATGCGGTCTTGTAGTTGTTGATCGTTTTGGATAATCTTGTATTGTCTATTCTGTCTGAAGTTCTTTCCATCGGTATTTGTGCTCTTCTAGTTTATCGAGTTTGAAAATATTTCCAGTTCATTCATTTTTTTTATTGATTCATTATGTAATCCATCCATGCGTGTACACATCCTTTTACGGATCTTAAAAAATTCATTTCAGTGCTGAAATGTGTGATATATGGCTTTTGTAAGTACCCAACCTTCAATCCATATAAAATAACAGGAACATTCATAATTTATAAAACCTCAGCTAAGTTTCTCTTCGAGGCTTTTGGAGGGTTCTTCTTTTGGCGCCACCACATCATTTGATATCTGTTTAATTTATATACATATCGCAATCATAGCTATATGTTATATCTGAACCAAGATAGTTAAAAATATGCTGCTATCATCTCATCATCATCATCATCATCATCATCACAACAAGGATTAAGCCCAATGGCCTGTTCCGATCTCATTATAGGTCGAATTGGCCCTTCCATCTCGTCAATGGTCTCTCCCAACATTCTTCTCCCTTTTGGTTAATATTATACATTCTTCTTGGTATGCGATGTTCATTCATTCGTAATAGTGCTGAAGGTAAGCATTTTGATGATAATTTTTTATTAGTTTATTCTTTCACAAAGATTAAATATATTAAGTTCTGTTCTTTATATGTTCGTTTTTCTTTTATCGGTCCTTTGGTATCCTGCTATTGCTCTCAACATCTTCATTTCAGCAGCCTCTATTTGTTACTATCTGCCTTTGTTAATGTCCAGGTTTCACATCCATAGATAAGAGATGGAACTGCCAATACTTTGTAAAACTTCAAAATAGTTCATTTTCTAGTCTTATTCAATAAAGTGTTTTAATTGTGGCCACATAGATAATTGAATCGTTGTATTATTAGTGGTGTGTATCTAAATTCCTGTCATTGCCTACCTTTCCATCCCAATAATTAAAAATTCTGAACTTGGTCTATAATTACATTGTTTATCATTAATTTTTTTTTCTTATTTCACTTTTTTTCCCCTTACAAATCTATATTTTTGTTTTATTTAGATGTAGATATTCTTGAATTGTAGTTTAGAGAGATATTATTTAAACCTATAAAGGAATTGTTGTAAAAGCATTTTCTGATGCTGGTCATTATTACTTGATCGTCTGCAAAAAGCATGAGTTGTCCATACACTATTTAATATTACTTTGTTCTTTTGCCATTTCATTTATGACATGGTGCAGTTATAAATTAAATAATATTGGTGACAGTGCTGCTATCTGTTTCTATTTTTGTTGAGCTTTGATGCTAGGATGGTTAGTGAAAGTCCTTCAGACCAGACCATCTACTTAGTCTATGTTTCAGTTTGTAAGTAAGCATTGCACAAGTCTATACAAACACATGTGGCCCACGAGGCCATCTAGTAAACTATAGAACGGGTCCGCGGTCGTTCATGAAATTCTTCGGCAACCTTAATCTAGACTATTGTAACTCATTGCCCCAAATGGGAGTCAATGACCAAATCACGTTTCACTCAATGAGTTCTGTATTACAACCAATCATAGACGTGGTTGTTCAACAAATAATTCTTCACGTTAGGAATTTCATATATTCAGCAAAAAGCTCCTCCCTTTTTAATATTCTGAACAGGTCTGACCGTTTTATTTGTTTGAGTGCCTGAGCCGATAACAAAGAACGGCTACCAGATTGTATCTAATAGTGCTGGTACCATGGTGAACATTTTTGGTAGCAATTGATTATAACGCACCAAACAAAGAAACCACTGTTTTGCACTTTCCTACATGTTATACAACATCAAAACTGAATTAATATACAGATTGATAGTGAGTTATCATCATTTTTTCTCCACTAGAGAGCATTCTTACAATATTGCGTTCCTTTTGTGCAATAAATAGTATGATCTGGTTTGCAGTGATAAACAAGAGAAGCAGTAGAAGCGTAGGCTAACGCTATCGTTTTCTCATTAGTTTTCAAAAATCCAACAATCAACCGTTTACTTTAAATATAAAAAATATTTTTAACTAACTGTAGTTAAATAATGATTTGTAAAAGTAAACAGCTTTATTTTATTCGTTAAATAGTCCTAACAAAGTGCACTCTTGATTTCCAAATTCTCTAGATAAAGTCACTCCGCACTTCGTAAGTCGTGAATTTATCTGATCAATTTGGGAAATCACTAGTGGCATGTACTTATGAGAAATAACATGTTGTTTTTAGCGTGAGGGAGGAGAATTATTTACTTTGGTTAATATATTTTTTTATCATCAGAATGTAAGTAAACCCACGTTATTGAAGAAGACTAGAAAAGACCAAAACATTTTTTAAAAATTAATGTCTCTGTCGTTATCTTTCGTTTACACTGTTTTTCCTTTTGTTTAAATTAGGTAACCTTTTTTTATCTTATTCATACTACAAACACAAGACAGGACACACACCCAGACCCAAGGTGAGATTTATTAAAATCCCCTACCCCCGCAGGGAATCGAATCCGGGTCGCCGGAGTTGGAAGGTAGGGACTCTACCGACTACGCCACGGCGACGGACTAATTTTTTTTTTGAAGTTGTACAAAGTATTGGCAGTTCCATCTCTTATCTATGGATGGTGAAAACGGGACATTAACAAAAGGCAGATAGTAAAAAAATAGAGGTGCTGAAATGAAGATGTTGAAGAGCAATAGCAGGATACCAAGAGAACGATAAAAATAATTACAAAGATATAAGAATATAACTTAATATATTTAATCTCTGTGAAAGAATAAAATGTTATCAAAATGCTTATCTTCAGCACATATTACGAAATGAATGAACAGCGCATACCAAGAAGAGGTAAAATTATAAACCAAAAGGGAGAAGAATGTTGGGAAGACCATTGAAAAGATGGAAAAACCAAACTCGACCTATAAGAAGATCGAAACAGGCCATGGGCTTAATCCTTGTTGTTGATGATCATCGTAAATGAATTCTGAGTAAGGAATAAAAAAATGAAGACGAATGGAGAAAAAGAAGAATTGACAAGTAACTTGTAATTAATTACGACTGCCTCCTTCCCTCTCTCTCTCCCTTTCTTCCTCTCTATTTGGCTTGGTAGCCTGCAATACGAACACGTTGGCACTATGGTCAACGTTTGAGGTGTTTGATTCAAAGTATTTTTTTTCCTTTCTTTTCAACTCCCTTGGTTGCAATGCTGTTGTGATAAAAGTTTTCATGGATTTAAGTTATTGTTAAACGCCACTTTTTGATTACTTTTGCTTACTGGACTTCATTCTGTTGTTAATAGAAGAGCTGATATTAAATCTCATGAAATGTGCACACAACGATCGAAGCAGAGAATCGTTCACTATGGAATGGGAGATACAAAACTAATTGAAAGTGTTAAGAAAAACTGCAGTTGGTAAAATTAATTAAAGAACAATCACACATGTAAATGTAGAAACATTAATGTTTTTTTTATAAAGATACACGTTACCAATATCTGTGACAGCAGAACGGAAGGTTTTTGCTGTGCGATGTTGTGGTCTGCTTATTTTCTTTAATTGAAGAATTGTTTTCCTACAAGTTTAGGTACCTTTGAGAGAGATGTGCAGACTAAAATTGCAATGGCAAAAAAAATGCAACTAAGACATTACATGGAATAATTTGGAATAAAAATAATTTACAAAGGAAAGTAAAATGAAAATTTATAAGAGCATAATAACAGAATATTTGTCATATGGCAGTGAAACTTGGTCTTTGACGGAATAAAAAAAGAAATAAAATTAGAATTTGATTATTTTAGAAGAAGCCCTCCAAAAAACAAGACAGGATAAAATAAGAAATGAATTCCTTTGGAGAGAAATGAATGTCACCACATCTGTTGGTTAAGAGGATTGAAAATCAAATGCTTAAATGGTATGGCCATGTACAACGAATGGAAAATGAAAGATGGCCAAAAAAATATATATCCAATGGTCACCCCTGGAAGAAATAAACGTGGCAGACCAAGATGGAAATGGAAAAACTTACTGTCAGAACTATAATGGATGATAGGAATTTGGAAGAGGGGAGATTGGAATAATAGAGATAAATGGGAAACTGGAATACGGCAAACCCTATAAGTGGGGGAAAGAAAGAAGAAGAAGAAGAAGAAGATAATTGTTTCCTCTTCATCTTCTTCTCCTTCTTTCTTCTTCCTTTCATGTGATATACCTAGTGGTCTGTTTACGGTCTCAATCCAACGTTTGAAGGTTTTGCCCTAAGATCTCTTGCCTGGTGGCTGGTTATTTAAGGTTTGACGTGGTATTCTTGTTCTGCTCATTCTTCGTACGTGAAATATCCAAGTTGTTTCTGTATTTTTGTACATCTTCCATGATTGATTCTGTTTGTAATTTCTCTGAGAATCTCAGAATTCCTTTTATGGTCTTGTTCTTGAGTAACCTGCAGTACGTCTCATAAATTTCATTCTTCTGCCGCAGTTAGTCTTTGTTCATATACACTGCGAATTGTCCAGGTTTCACTGCTGTAACACCAATATGGGTCTGGCCAGTGGTTTTATAAATTCTAGTCAGTGTGTGGTGTGCTGTACTGTGTTTGGCTTGTCACGGCGGTATAAACCGTTCCATCAAGATACAGAGTAAATTTTGTATCATAATCGGCGCCTGTCCAGAGGCCTAAGGTGGCAACCCACCACCACTGGACTTGCTCACTTCAGGTCAGTAACCTGTTGTGAGGACTTCACTTACTAAAAATACTTAAAATAATTGTTTCTGTTCTAGAAGATATTCGTGTTTAATATTGAAAAGCTAAAATCTCATGTCTGTTTCGGTATTTAGTTTCGATAGACAGAAAATTCAGTCTGCTGTCCAGTCCTAAAACTGATCGCACTGTATTTGTTTTATATTTTCTTCAAAGTATTACAATAATGCCAAACTATTTAAACAAAACTTTCTCAGGCTGCAATTTGAATAGACGCTCAGAATAAATTGTAACCCCTCAGTTTTCCAAAGTTGATTTTGACATATAGAAAGTTCCCCATTTACAAAACTCAAGTTCGGACAAGAAGAGATTTACAATCTTATTCTTTTTGGGCTACTGAATCCTTAAGATGATTATACAGGTAAATCATTTCAATAACCTTCTACATTGTACATATAAGACCTGCAGAGTTCTCCAGAATCCAACACAAATAGCAGGATTCCAAAAGTTGTAATTGGTCCTAAGAGATTGGAAGAATATTTCACTTCTTAGAAATTCTTGTTTAAATAGTTTGGGATCACTTATTGATGAATCAGGGAGTTGTAAAGCTGAAGTAGATAGCAGGTTAGTACAAGCACGAAGAGCCATACAAATGTTGAATGGAGTACTGTGGGAGTAGGAACTATGTCAAACCACACGTAAGAAGAGGATTTTGAAGTCTGTTGTGGAAAGCATAATGACTTATGGTGCTGAGGGATGGACTTTGGTAGAGGGACAAAAAACTAAGATCTTGGCAGTGGAGATGGATGGAATAAAACGCAGTGCCAGGGTGTCCAGGTTGGTAAGAAGAAGAAATGAAAGTAGTGAGGCAGATTGATGGATATGGAGGAGACAGTGGTGGAAAAGGATTGAAAGACGAGCTCTTCAGCGATATGGCCATGGTCAGGAGAATGGAGGATGATAGGTGGACCAAAACTATTTTGGAATGGTCACCTTCTGGTAGAAGGAAACGGTGCCAGGCCAAGAACAACTTGGAGAGGAGAGATCCATAGGATTGATGAACGACCGAGGTCTGGAGGAGGAGGAATGGCGTGATCGGCAAGAATGGCGAATGGGAATACAGGGTAAACCGCTGAAAGAGGAGAGAGAGAAACTCAAAAGTAAAGTAAGTAAGACACTCTTGAGATGTGTGAAAAGGTATAACTAAATCACTGTCCTTATCGAACCCGTAGATGCATGGTCTCGCGGACATAATCTCTCAATACTTCCCTATCCTGAGCTATTTTTCTAATCATCCCCTGCGCCGTAGCGTAAGTGGTTAAGGCACTGCGATATAAGCAGGAAGGTCGAGGGTTCGAGTCCCGGTGGTGTCAGGATTTTTAAACTGACCCAAACTTTCTGGCGGCACCATGGCCCTGAGGTCGACTCAGCCTCTAACGGAAATGAGTACTAGATATTAGTTCTGGAGTAAAGGCGGCCGTCACACAGGGCTGACAACCCGGCTGCCGATTGTCCAGAAAAAGTGGGAGCCTTAACCTCCTACTACCCGAAGGGCCTCCTGAGGCCTGAAGTGGGATCACTTTATCTTACCTTTATGTATTATATATATATATATATATATATATATTGGCTTATTAATATTTTCCTCCATTGTTGCACCCATATTTACCATTTAATTTTAAGAAAATTAGCTTCTCCGGAAAACAATGGCTTATAACTCGCGATATATTGGGAGAAATCAATCTTATTGTGCACCATTGAATAGATCGTTCTCTCAGATTTCCAACGGTATATAACATGTCGTTCCATCCATTGACAAAACTAAAGAAACACTAAGAAGAAGCTACAGCTGCTCAGTCCGGCTCACAGCCGTCTGTGTAAGAATGGGCTTCACTTGATCAGCCGGCTGGGAGTTGTCTGTGTAAGCCAATGGGTTAAACAGAAAATATATAAAACTGTTATTATACCAGTTATATTATAAGGATGCAGAACATGAACTGTTTCTTTAAGATAGAAGAAAATATTACCAGCATTTGAGAATAAAGTTCTTAGGTAATTTTTTGAACCAAAGGTTGTTCACAAGAAAATTTATTTCAAATATTACAGATCATCACCGATCCTATCCAGTAGACAACGAAATTAAGTTGTAACCTAAAAAGAAATAAATATATACAGTAAAACTTGTATAATGCGGAATCACGTGGGACCAAGAATTTTCAAAAAAATGAAGCCATTGAGGTTGTTCACAAGAAAATTTATTTCAAATAATTACAGATTATCACCGATCCCTATCCAGTAGACACCGAAAATAAGTAGTAACCTAAAAAGAAATAAATATATACAGTAAAACTTGTATAATGCGGAATCACGTGGGACCAAGAATTTTCAAAAAAATGAAGCCATTGAGGTTGTTCACAGGAAAATTTATTTAAAATATTACAGATTATCACCGATCCTATCCAGTAGACACCGAAAATAAGTAGTAACCTAAAAAGAAATAAATATATACAGTAAAACTTGTATAATGCGGAATCACGTGGGACCAAGAATTTTCAAAAAAATGAAGCCATTGAGGTTGTTCAGAAGAAAATTTATTTCAAATATTACAGATTATGACCGACCCTATCCAGTAGACACCGAAAATAAGTAGTAACCTAAAAAGAAATAAATATATACAGTAAAACTTGTATAATGCGGAATCACGTGGGACCAAGAATTTCCAAAAAAATGAAGCCATTGAGGTTGTTCAGAAGAAAATTTATTTCAAATATTACAGATTATCACCGATCCTATCCAGTAGACACCGAAAATAAGTAGTAACCTAAAAAGAAATAAATATATACAGTAAAACTTGTATAATGCGGAATCACGTCGGACCAAGAATTTTCAAAAATGTGAAGCCATTGAGGTTGTTCAGAAGAAAATTTATTAAAATATAACCGATCCTATCCAGTAGACACCGAAAATAAGTAGTAACCTAAAAAGAAATAAATATATACAGTAAAACTTGTATAATGCGGAATCACGTGGGACCAAGAATTTTCAAAAAAATGAAGCCATTGAGGTTGTTCAGAAAAAAATTTATTTCAAATATTACAGATTATGACCGATCCTATCCAGTAGACACCGAAAATAAGTTGTAACCTAAAAAGAAATAAATATATACAGTAAAACTTGTATAATGCGGAATCACGTGGGACCAAGAATTTTCAAAAAAATGAAGCCATTGAGGTTGTTCAGAAGAAAATTTATTTCAAATATTACAGATTATCACCGATCCTATCCAGTAGACACCGAAAATAAGTAGTAACCTAAAAAGAAATAAATATATACAGTAAAACTTGTATAATGCGGAATCACGTGGGACCAAGAATTTTCAAAAAAATGAAGCCATTGAGGTTGTTCAGAAGAAAATTTATTTCAAATATTACAGATTATGACCGATCCTATCCAGTAGACACCGAAAATAAGTTGTAACCTAAAAAGAAATAAATATATACAGTAAAACTTGTATAATGCGGAATCACGTGGGACCAAGAATTTTCAAAAAAATGAAGCCATTGAGGTTGTTCAGAAGAAAATTTATTTTAAATATTACAGATTATGACCGATCCTATCCAGTAGACACCGAAAATAAGTAGTAACCTAAAAAGAAATAAATATATACAGTAAAACTTGTATAATGCGGAATCACGTGGGACCAAGAATTTTCAAAAAAAATGAAGCCATTGAGGTTGTTCAGAAGAAAATTTATTTCAAATATTACAGATTATCACCGATCCTATCCAGTAGACACCGAAAATAAGTAGTAACCTAAAAAGAAATAAATATATACAGTAAAACTTGTATAATGCGGAATCACGTGGGACCAAGAATTTTCAAAAAAATGAAGCCATTGAGGTTGTTCAGAAGAAAATTTATTTCAAATATTACAGATTATGACCGATCCTATCCAGTAGACACCGAAAATAAGTAGTAACCTAAAAAGAAATAAATATATACAGTAAAACTTGTATAATGCGGAATCACGTGGGACCAAGAATTTTCAAAAAAATGAAGCCATTGAGGTTGTTCAGAAGAAAATTTATTTCAAAATATTACAGATTATCACCGATCCTATCCAGTAGACACCGAAAATAAGTAGTAACCTAAAAAGAAATAAATATATACAGTAAAACTTGTATAATGCGGAATCACGTGGGACCAAGAATTTTCAAAAAATGAAGCCATTGAGGTTGTTCACAAGAAAATTTATTTAAAAAATTACAGATTATCACCGATCCTATCCAGTAGACACCGAAAATAAGTAGTAACCTAAAAAGAAATAAATATATACAGCAAAACTTGTATAATGCGGAATCACGTGGGACCAAGAATTTTCAAAAAAATGAAGCCATTGAGGTTGTTCACAAGAAAATTTATTTCAAAAATTACAGATTATGACCGATCCTATCCAGTAGACACCGAAAATAAGTAGTAACCTAAAAAGAAATAAATATATACAGTAAAACTTGTATAATGCGGAATCACGTGGGACCAAGAATTTTCAAAAAAATGAAGCCATTGAGGTTGTTCAGAAGAAAATTTATTTTCAAATATTACAGATTATCACCGATCCTATCCAGTAGACACCGAAAATAAGTAGTAACCTAAAAAGAAATAAATATATACAGTAAAACTTGTATAATGCGGAATCACGTGGGACCAAGAATTTTCAAAAAATGGAAGCCATTGAGGTTGTTCACAAGAAAATTTATTTAAAAAATTACAGATTATCACCGATCCTATCCAGTAGACACCGAAAATAAGTAGTAACCTAAAAAGAAATAAATATATACAGTAAAACTTGTATAATGCGGAATCACGTGGGACCAAGAATTTTCAAAAAAATGAAGCCATTGAGGTTGTTCACAAGAAAATTTATTTAAAAAAATTAGAGATTATGACCGATCCTATTCAGTAGACACCGAAAATAAGTTGTAACCTAAAAAGAAATAAATATATACAGTAAAACTTGTATAATGCGGAATCACGTGGGACCAAGAATTTTCAAAAAAAATGAAGCCATTGAGGTTGTTCACAAGAAAATTTATTTAAAATATTACAGATTATCACCGATCCTATCCAGTAGACACCGAAAATAAGTAGTAACCTAAAAAGAAATAAATATATACAGTAAAACTTGTATAATGCGGAATCACGTGGGACCAAGAATTTTCAAAAAAATGAAGCCATTGAGGTTGTTCACAAGAAAATTTATTTAAAATATTACAGATTATCACCGATCCTATCCAGTAGACACCGAAAATAAGTAGTAACCTAAAAAGAAATAAATATATACAGTAAAACTTGTATAATGCGGAATCACGTGGGACCAAGAATTTAAAAAAAAATGAAGCCATTGAGGTTGTTCACAAGAAAATTTATTTAAAATATTACAGATTATCACCGATCCTATCCAGTAGACACCGAAAATAAGTAGTAACCTAAAAAGAAATAAATATATACAGTAAAACTTGTATAATGCGGAATCACGTGGGACCAAGAATTTTCAAAAAAATGAAGCCATTGAGGTTGTTCACAAGAAAATTTATTTCAAATATTACAGATTATCACCGATCCTATCCAGTAGACACCGAAAATAAGTAGTAACCTAAAAAGAAATAAATATATACAGTAAAACTTGTATAATGCGGAATCACGTGGGACCAAGAATTTTCAAAAAAATGAAGCCATTGAGGTTGTTCACAAGAATTTATTTAAAAATATTACAGATTATCACCGATCCTATCCAGTAGACACCGAAAATAAGTAGTAACCTAAAAAGAAATAAATATATACAGTAAAACTTGTATAATGCGGAATCACGTGGGACCAAGAATTTTCAAAAAAATGAAGCCATTGAGGTTGTTCACAAGAAAATTTATTTCAAATATTACAGATTATCACCGATCCTATCCAGTAGACACCGAAAATAAGTAGTAACCTAAAAAGAAATAAATATATACAGTAAAACTTGTATAATGCGGAATCACGTGGGACCAAGAATTTTCAAAAAAATGAAGCCATTGAGGTTGTTCACAAGAGAAATTTATTTAAAATATTACAGATTATCACCGATCCTATCCAGTAGACACCGAAAATAAGTAGTAACCTAAAAAGAAATAAATATATACAGTAAAACTTGTATAATGCGGAATCACGTGGGACCAAGAATTTTCAAAAAAATGAAGCCATTGAGGTTGTTCACAAGAAAATTTATTTCAAATATTACAGATTATCACCGATCCTATCCAGTAGACACCGAAAATAAGTAGTAACCTAAAAAGAAATAAATATATACAGTAAAACTTGTATAATGCGGAATCACGTGGGACCAAGAATTTTCAAAAAATGAAGCCATTGAGGTTGTTCAGAAGAAAATTTATTTCAAATATTACAGATTATCACCGATCCTATCCAGTAGACACCGAAAATAAGTAGTAACCTAAAAAGAAATAAATATATACAGTAAAACTTGTATAATGCGGAATCACGTGGTACCAAGAATTTCAAAAAAATGAAGCCATTGAGGTTGTTCACAAGAAAATTTATTTCAAATATTACAGATTATGACCGATCCTATCCAGTAGACACCGAAAATAAGTAGTAACCTAAAAAGAAATAAATATATACAGTAAAACTTGTATAATTCGGAATCACGTGGGACCAAGGATTTTCAAAAAAATGAAGCCATTGAGGTTGTTCACAAGAAAATTTATTTAAAATATACAGATTATCACCGATCCTATCCAGTAGACACCGATAATAAGAGATGAATAGATAGGCGAATGAAGAAGACTACATAACAGTGAACTAGAAGACATTTATGGGAAACCAGATATAATAAGAAGAGTTAAGTCTCTGTGATGGGCAGGACATGGTGACATGAATGGGGATTGAAAGAAGGATTTGGAAGTTCCTTGTAGGAAGACGAGAGGGAAGGCTCCTAGTGGATAGGCCAAGAATAAGATGGGGTAATAACATTAAGGTAATTTGATTGTACAGGGGATGATTGTGAAGTGGTGGTTTCAGGATAGTGCTATATATAGAGCTTATATCCCCGCGGCCATGAATCTACAGGTTCGATACTGCCAGATATTTGGTTGTTATTTAATCGCCACAAACAAAACAAGCAATAAATGCTTTTAAACTCTGTTTGGTGGAGCAAAAAATATTACAAAAAATAGAAAATTACAAATATATCAAACCATAATTCAGAGCATTTTAACATATGGTGCTGAAGTCTGGCAAATACCTACCAGGGAAATGAAAAGAATTTTAAGTACAGAAATGGATGTTTTAAGAAGATCAGCTGGAAAATCACAGAATGGATAGAATACGAAATGAAGAAAATAAGGGAAATTATGGGTGTACAAGAGGAGCCGGACGTCATAGACATCATAGAAAAGAAAAGATTGCAGTGGTATGGTCATGTCAAACGAATGCCAGAGCAAAGATTGCCTAAAATTGGTTATGGAATGGATCCCAATGGAAGGAGGAAGAGAGGAAGACCCGAAGAAAACTTGGAGAGAAGGGGATAACAATCAGCTATGAATATCAGAGGAATGGAGGAAGACCATTGGAGGATAGCGGGAATGGCGTTTGGTTTCCGGAAGACGGCGGCAGCTGCCATGATACCGGATGATGATGATGATTTATGTAATTGTAGTTGAGCCTTAAGCCGAGTGTTTCTTTTGAGCCTTATGCCGAGTCTTTCTTTTTCTCAAAATTTCGGCCAAAGTTTTCAAAATATTTACACGCAGTTAAGTCATGCTAGGTATAACATCTAAATTTGCATAATAATATATTACGATGCGAGGTTAGGAAGTGGTTTTTACAGAATCGAGGAAAAATTATTAAAAACCGCAGCGATTAGTCGTTGTTCTTCTTAATTTCCGAGATTAAGTTAAAACAACTTCACAAAACGTGCGTTTGTAGACTACATTATTTTTTACGCGATGGTGTGTTTAAAAATAATAAATAATTAGTAAAAATAATCACCTTTTTGTTCGAAATTATTTGCGTTCATTTGTAAACAATTGACTAACGTTAACAGTGTGTGCAATGTTTATTAGTTTGAAATTACAGCAGGCCGTGAGACCAATTAGTGATAAAATGGCGGCAAGAGGTAATTTATTGTTTTATATTGGTTTCAAATGAAATTTAGTTCGTTTAAAATGCAGTGATGTGCATCGTATAACGTATATTAATACTACCTTTTGCATATTTTGTTGTATATACATTGTATATAGTGTACAATGGGAAGTGGTTTTACTTCACACACGTGTTTTGTAATTTGCAACATTGCAGCATAGTTATTTTATTATAATATAGTTACTTAGGTTAGCAGAAATGAATATATATCATACAATTGTTAAAAGCAGCATTACTTATGGAGCAGAACTTTGGCCATTAACATCAAAAACAAATAAGTATATTTTGGCAACGGAAATGGATTTCATACGAAGGGCAGCAAGAATTTCAAGAAGAGAAAAAAATAGGAAACTCAGTTATAAGGAAGAACATGAAGATTGAATACATTATTTTAGATTAGATTAAAACTCAGCAATTAAGATGGTACGGACATGTCCAGCGAATGGAAGAGGATCGACTACCAAAATCTGTTTTGGAATGGAAACCTGAGGGAAGACAAGGCAGAGGAAGACCATAAAACCTCCTGGAGTCAGGGAATATGTTTTATACATGAAGGAGAAACATCTACAACCAGTAGATTGGGATGGACCGACAAAATTGGCTATTAGGATCGGAACGATGTCAAATACATTAATCAACCAGATGAATCTATCTATTTAGGTTAGCAACCGCCAATATATAGGAAGTTGAACTTTCAATCATGGTCGCCATTGCTATAAGTACGAGAAAACGCTCTATCGCGCAAAAAAATTGTATTCATCAGATCGAAAGAAAATTTAAAAAATGTTGGTTTCCTTAAGTAGCATTGTCTTGTCGCCTGAAAGTAATGAGGTGGATGCACTTGTATTGTGGACAGTGTGAAGTGTCGTGAAGCGAGCCTGGTTATGACGGGCGGTTGTGCTCTTATTGCATCGGTTGTCATGGTTACATGTACCTGGGGGTCACATGTCATCCATCACTCAACAGTCAACCCCTGCCCACAGGACATCTGTACTTCACGGTATCTCTAGATTAATGTAAATAACACATCCTGAATTCAAAAAATCATTTTATCAATTGTATTCAATACACTGTATAGAACCAAAACGCTTATTTCATTGAACTGGAATCTGCATGAACATAAAACTTGCGGAACTACCGAATACGTTGATTGTTAGAGTAAACAAAATTGAAAAAAACCAACAATACCGCGTTTATCCATTAAATGAAAAAGACTACTTTCCAACGGGAAACATATTAAAAGGAGATGTGATCGTAGGAAGCGAAGGGAAAAGGGCATCAAACAGACCCAGGACTAAGATATCCACTCACAAATGGAGATTATTAAGTACAACTTAAAAATAAATATAATTAATATAGGTAATAAAGTTTGACCGCTATGGTCTCAAGTAGCGTGCTGCCTTGTCGCGCAGCGGGCCCGGGTTCGATTCCCAGTCGGGACAGGCTCTTGAGTGAGGTTTTCTTCGGGGTTTTTCCGAAACCTGTAAGACAAATGTCAGGAAGCTTAGGGCCGGACGGTCCCGAAAATCATCCGGCCATCATCATTTTTTCATTATCATCATCATCCCTACCCGGTGTGGAAAGCAACGGAAAGCTACCACGCTATAATTCCTTAATAAAGCTGCAAAACATAGCATGAAAATGCTATGATTGCAGTTAAAGACCTGCCCTCGGGCAGAATTACTATAGAATAGATTAGGTAATAAAGTAAGAGCCAAATAATTTAAATAAAATAATAACATGGAATAATATTTTTTAATATAAAACCTCCAGACTTAATAATAATAATAATAATAATAATAATAATAATAATAATAATAATAATAGTTACTATTATTTATTCACCGTTAAGTACGTTACATACAATACGTTAGTCATATAAATAACAAGAATTAAATAATCCATAATAAAATCTCATAAACAATATAAAATAGTTGCTATTAAAATATCTCTCATACAAGGGTTAAATGTGTATAAATAAGACATTTATTTTCAAATAAAAGCCCAAGTATATAGAAGAGGAAACAATTTATAAAATCTTACAACTTATTTGAAGTGTGCTGCTATATGTATGTGAAAGTTGTGTCCTGATGAAAGTGACATAAACAGAATGGCAGCAATATGTGGTTGTAGAAATAGTTAGCAAAGATAAAATTGACAGACAGAAAGAAAACTAACAAATGCTGAAAAAAATAGGCCATTAATCCTAAAGTAAATAAACTATAACCCTTCTTTGGTCACATTATAATTCGTCAAAATAATTTTCTTAAAAAAAATTTAGAAAGAAATTATGTATTTTGGTGAAAAAAAGGAGACAAAGAAAGACAATTTTGCAAGATGTAACAGAAATTATAGAATTCTGGATTATTAAGGAAGGATAAAGGTAGCGAAAGAAGAGGAAAATTATTTGACTAATAAGGCATTGTGTTCAGAAGGAGAAGAATTAGAAGAAGTAGAAATTCTGATGATGGTAATTGATTTAATAATATCAGTTTCAAAACAATACGACAATTTAAGGATTTAGTACGTCGATATGGTGATATTACTTATAAACTGATTGGGCGTTTGGTCCCCTCTGTGATTGACTCATGTGGAAGTGTGGCTAGCATCTATGGTCTTCTAGGCTTGACTCTTCTTGGTGATTTTTAGTATTATACTCCTGGAAAAAATGCCACCCTTCAAAGAAAAATTTCATTTTATTGAAAGTGGCGTGTCAGGTAGTTTACTATTATAGAAGTATGTGATAACAAATTCAGACTAAACTAAAACATACATGACACAGTTTTTTATACCACGAAGAGCAAATTTGATCACAGTGGCTGTATGGCTGTATGTAGATGTGCGTTGTCTTGCTGAAAAGCACACCACCTTCCTGTCGAAGAAATGACAGTAGCATGGGTTAAACAACCTGTTCAATATAGCGGGCACTATTTCCTTTAACCTGCAGAAATACCAAATATGACCGCGAGTTTTAACTGATTCCCCCCCACGCCATTATGTCTGGGATGGGGCCTGTGTGTCGTAGACGAATGCTGTCCGGAAAGTGACGCTTACCAGGTCTACGCCACACACATGTACATCCATCACTCGCAAGTAAATAAAACATACTCTCATTACTGAAGACAACACAGCCCCATTTCTATCCCCAGTCGACTCATTCACGAAACCAAAGTAGCCGTTCTTGGCAGTAGCCTGGTCAGAGGCACACATGATCTTAGTCCTGCTGCAAGCAAATTTCTCCAAAGTTCTTTGGTGACACAGTAGGTGCAATACATGCCTCTTCCCTGGTTGCTGCTCGAGCGGCCACCGCTGCTCGCACAATGCGTCGATCCTAACGTACTTCTGTTCTACAGAAACCGTCCAGAACCTGGTTTACGAGTGTGGGAATGATCCATAGAACACTGCTGAAAGCAGCGACGCAGCACCGATAACATTATGCCAACATGTGCAACAATCAGTCTATATGTATTCATGAAGACTTTCACGGCCGGAGTTGCTATGATGATCTTGAAGAATATTTTAGGGCTGTAGGCCGTGGTCGTGAGGCTCGTAGTTCCCCGACGTTTCGCCAGAGACTTCGTCTGGCATCCTCAAGGGTTGTCTTGGACGTTTCGCCAGAGACTGCGTCTGGCATCCTCAAGGGTTGTCTTGAGACTGTCTCAAGACAACCCTTGAGGATGCCAGACGCAGTCTCTGGCGAAAACGTCGGGGAATTACAAGCCTCACGACCACGGCCTACAGCCCGAAAATCTTCTTCAAGATCATCATAACCCGTCTGTATGTCCATCCAGATTCCAGTGCGACCCCGTTCAAATGGCTGAAGTGTTCAGCAGAAGTACATACTCGTCTGCGAGGACGGTTGTATTCTAGAGTAAATCATGTTAACTCTGTTAGCCTCTAAAAGCACCACAGTTGCTGCCAGCACAATGTCAAGAGA
This sequence comes from Diploptera punctata, assembly GCA_030220185.1. NCBI lineage: Eukaryota > Metazoa > Arthropoda > Insecta > Blattodea > Blaberidae > Diploptera > Diploptera punctata. The sequence goes on from JASPKZ010002108.1 coordinate 53,171, forward strand.
GAGGCCATAGACAGCCTTCTGAGCGCCATCTGATCGTCAGTGACCGTGGCACTGGATAACCTAACACTATATCCTCTCAGTATGCACGTGTTATACTCTGGTGCTAAAGAATACAATCTTTGATGGCGTTGAATTTTTTCCTGCGGTGTTTAAACGCAGTCAAGTGCAGTGGTTTATGTGTAACTGAGTAATTTCTGAAATCAGGTTTGTAGGTTCGATTATCTCCAAAGTTCATCAAATTTTTAGGGTTAAGGGATGTAAAGAGTTCTGATCCCTTCAGAGAGGTAATAATGGTCCTTCATTTCAATGTTACACAAACCATTCAATATGTTGAAAGTACGCATTTTGAAGACCTCGTCCTATTTCGATCTGATTCAATCTCGTGGCACATTAAAACTAACAGAAATAACATCTAAAACAATCTCTGGTTTCTTCTTTAAGTGCTCTGTTTCAAATTTAGTCAATCCAGTACAATGGACTGTTACACTCTGATTCAACCCAGGAAGTTACTACAGACCTTACGGGCTACGCCAGTGTCCCCCTACGTACAGGCGGTAGATGTTGCCAAACTCATAATAACGGCATTTCATTGTTTAGGGAGGGGTGGAGGGGAAAGTTTAGCAGTTACTTTTTCCAAATCTATGTATTATAAAATTAAAAAAAAAACATAGTTTTTCTTTTACGACATGCAAACTAGTTTTGTAGTAAATATGAGAGTCAACACTTTCACACAGGATAGTACAGGTCCGCATTAGCTCAGTGACAAATGGTAACTGTTTTTTTCTTTAAGAGGAGATGACTTGGACGGCTACAACTTACAACTCTGTACCTGCTGTGTTGCATATTTCAGTTTTATTTAAGGATTTCTCTCAAGAAAATACTGTTAAAATGGCAACCCAGTTCCCTATTCCAAACACACTGTATCTTCCTGGGCTGAATCTGACTGTACATTCTCAATACTATCTTTAGATTTTACACCGAATTTATAATTTATAAATATAGTAGCTGAATTTTGAACTTTTTTATGATTATTACTTGTATTTTTCATATCCCATAAACATAAACACGAAGAACTGGTCTAGTATATCTGTAAATGAAACATATATATATATTTTTTTTTGCAAATGCCCAGGTTGTCTTTCGACATTCCTGGTGTTCTCTCCTGGCATGGCGTACTTGTAACCCACCCACGTTACCCCGATGATATGACGGGTGATGATGATGATAGTGGTGCGCTAGGAGAGTCCCTAATCCTAAGATTAATCTAAGATGAATATGAATTATGATGATTGCGATGGCCATATGGTTTCGGGGACCGTTTGGGCCTTAAAGTTTTCCTGACCTTTGTCTTATAGGTGATGAAAAACCCCGATAAAGCCTCACCCAGATAAACTGTCCCGACCCGGGGATCGAACCCGGGCCCGCTGATGACATATTCAATTTATTTTTACAGAAATTAGTTCATTTTTGATCATAATATATTTTATGATTTATTCTCATAATTATTATAAATTGCATGTTAAGTTTATTACGAAATTAGAAACATGTCTTTATAATGTGTGTTTTACTGAAACTCTCGTGTAAGTACTGAAACAACAAGAGGTAGGACGATGTTAATAAATGGGCGTGTACGAAAGTGTATGTTACAACTCTATATACACAGCACTTTGTTTATATAATGAAACGTGTTATGACTCTTGAGATTAATGTTCCTGAAATTCTCATGACATCTTGAATTACACATTACAATTACAATTCTAACTCCGTATAAAGTTTGCTTTACAAGAAATATCCATTATACCTACTACATTATTAATTACACGATACGTAACATCCCTGCTGTTACTTTGCTCAGTAACTCAGCAAGATCACTTGAACATTTTATCCAGCCAACTATGAAAATCAAACAAACTGCATAAGCATTCAGTAAATTAAAATTGTATGACCAAGTTAAATAAATAATAGTTTTAAAAAACTAAAACAACACGCTTTATTAGAAAACCGAACTAAAAAAATGAAAAATAATTTTAATTTCCAACACTCTTGGGGTAAATAATTTTACCATCAAAAGCGTGGAGTGCTCTTTATCAATTAATATATTTGATAATAAACAGATATTGGTAAAAGTAAAGTCTCTAAGAAGAAAATGTAAAACTCATAAAAAGCAACCCACGCTTTTGATGGTAAAATTATTTATCCCATGCGTGTTGAAAATTAAAATTATTTTTCATTTTTTTTAGTTCGGTTTTCTAATAAAGCGTGTTGTTTTAGTTTTTTAAAACTATTATTTATTTTTTATTTTTTAGTTTTAATATTTTAAAGAATAAGATAAAAATGTAAATATATTTAAATTCGATACTATTGTAGTATGAGATAAAAGTAATACTCTTCTAAAAAAATCACCCAGCCGGATTTGAACCAGCGACCTACGGATTACTGAAATTATATACCACTAGAGTTCACCGCGCTACCAACTGAGCTCTTATAACGATTGACTAAAAAGTCGACAAGTCCGGAACCTATTATACCACTTTTTATTTTTTTGATTTTCTGATGATTCTGGTCAGGATTTTAGAAACAAAATATGAAATTATTGTATTGTCACGGGTCCTTTATAAGAATACAAAGTTTCAAGTCGATCCAATGTTTCTAAGTGGGTGAAAATCGTGTTCAAAAATTCCGTTACATAGTTACAAAGACACTTTTTCTGATTTTCTGATGATTCTGGCCATGATTTTAGAAACAAAATATGAAATTATTGTATTGTCACGGGTCTTTTACAAGGATACAAAGTTTCAAGTCGATCCAATGATTTTAAGTGGGTGAAAATCGCGTTGAAAGTTTCCGTTACATAGATACAGGTCAAGCTAATATAAAGCGTGTAATAATGATAGACGACATATACTCACTGGCACTATCGAACCCATAGGTTCATAGCCGCGCGGACATAAGCTCTCCATACATCCCTATCCTGAGATAATGCTTTCCAATCATTCCCTGTATAATATACTTGCTTAATACTTAATACAGGCTTTCCACTTTACAGCAGTTTGCCCTTGATTCCTGCTTTCTAGAGATTCCTATCTTCCCATTGACCATCTTCCATACCCCTCTTCATCATGGCATCATATATTCCCTCATACCATGTTCTTCTACTTCTCCCTCTCTTCCTTCTGCTTGGTACCATCCAATCCAACACCTGTTTAGGCCACTGGTCTTCCGACATCCGTTGTACATGTCCATACCACTGTAGGGCTCTCTTTGTTATCCTATCGATAACAGTTTCTTGTGCATCCATTTCTTGTCTGATATATGTATTTCGAATATGTTGTAGCCTGGATATTCTCATACTTCTCCGTAATCCATCCATTTCTGTCGCCAAGATTCTTTTCTGCGTCCTTTCATTTATTGTCCAGTTTTCTGATCCATATGTAAGTATACTTTCTGTTATTGTCTGTATAATCTCTTTTTTTTGTTTTTCTGGTCAAATTTCTATTCCATAAAAGACCATTCAGGGATCTAATCGCCTTCCTTGCACAATTTACTCTGTTAATAATATATTTTTCACAAGTACCAGATTTATCTATTATAGATCCAAGGTATTTAAATTCTTCAACACATTTAATTATCATATTATTAACTTGTAAGTCTTCTGAATTTGCTCCGATTACCATATATTGTGTTTTATATAATTTATCTTCAGTCCCACCTACCTCAAATGCATCGACCAACTTTCTAATCATAGATTCTATATCTTCTTTATCTTGTCCTATTATAATCTGGTCATCAGCGAATAATAAATTGTGCAGTAAATGACCATTAATGTTGATTCCCATTCCCCTACATGACTTATTCCACTTCCATTAATAACATCTTTTAAATATATCTTGAACAATGTTGGTGACATCCCGCATCCTTGTCTTAATCTCTTTTGTTATAATCTACTTCCCTCAAATCATAGTTAATGTTAATCTCTCCCTCATTCTTGGTCTACCAACTGAGCGTTTTCCCTTAGGTTTTCCTACAAGAAGCTTCCATGCAAAGATATGTAAACATTGAAAATCTGTATATAAATAAAATTATTATTATTATTATCTTATTATTATTATTATGTATTATATTTTTATACCTTCCTTATCAGCCGTATATTGTATGGGCCTATTATGTGTTACCAATTTGACTATATATAAATCATAGTCTTTCATAATTTTAATATCTCTTCTAGTGAATTAGAAGAGAAATACTTTACGGTCTTAATTCTGTCAGGTAAATTATATATTATTATTATTATTATTATTATTATTATTATTAAAAAAAACTATTTTTAATACAATAATCAGAAGCATTATTGCCTATGGAGCTGATGTGTGGGCTTTAAATGCACAAATGAAACAAAAAAATTACTCGCCACTGAAATGGACTACTGGAGACGTGCTTCAAGAATATCCAGGAAGGATAAAATCCGAAATTCATATATAAAAGGAAAAATGCAGGTACAATATTCAATATTAGATTTTATAAAGAAGAAACAATTAAATTGGTACGGACACATTAGAAGGATGGAAGAAGGAAGACTACCTAAGATAATCATGGATTGGGAACCACAGGGAAGAAAAAAGAAGGGTAGACCAATATTACGTGGATTCAGGGAATCAATGAAACTAAGAGGGAATGGGAAATAGAAGAAGATATATGGAAGAACAGACAAGAATGGAAAAATGTGTTGAATCAATGTGTAGTTAACTGTGAACATGGGTACCGGAAAAATGTATATTCATTGTAAAAAGCCGGAATAATGAAATTATTATTATTATTATCATTATCATTATCATTATTATTTATCATCGTCATCATCTTAGAATGGTCAAATGAAACATGCTACATGTATAAACATTTTAACGACACATTAAGCTGTATTTATTTATATCAAAATACTCGACAGCATTCGTAAACAATCCTGCGGAAGTTTATCGGTAGAGATCTGTTCTATATAAGTAAATAATAGGTACAAAACCGATAACCATCACACTAGAATTAAAATTTTCATGAATCATTCTCAGAACCACCTTCTTTCAATCGTAGAATGTGCTCAGTACCTATATTATTAGTCATTCAAAATATCTCTGCAGGCGGAAGAATTACGAAGCTCTGTTTGTTTACTACACGTGACGTCATATAAGGCAGTGTATACTGTCAGCGTCCCACGTCCCATTCCCCTCTGCACTCATAGATAGCAGTGTCACGTGTTCTATTCCTGCATAAACACGACTGCAGTGCCCTCCGACAACAACTGCGCTTACTCCTTGAACGGGTAATACCATTGGAGGTAAATTACAATCATTATGCAACTAAAAAGACACGCCTGGTTAGATTAAATTTTTTCGTGATTAAGGAACACATAGTACCAACTGCAGAAAACTCAAACCTGCTCAATTTTTTTTATAAAAATAATAGTTTTAAAAAACTAAAACAACGCGCTTTATTAGAAAACCGAACTAAAAAATGAAAAATAATTTTAATTTCCAACATGCTTGGGATAAAATTAAAGTGGCCAACAAAAAAATCATCTCCAACACACATAGAATAAAACTAGATGTTATCAACAAAAGTAAAATAATTTTACCATCAAAAGCGTGGGGTGCTCTATATCAATTAATATATTTGATAATAAACAAATATTGGTAAAAGTAAAGTCTCTAAGAAGAAAATGTAAACATCATAAAAAGCACCCACGCTTTGATGGTAAAATTATTTTATTCTTGTTTGATAATTCTAGTTTTATTCTATATGTGTTGGAGATGATTTTCTTGTTGACCACTTTAAATTTTATCCCAATCGTTTTGGAAATTAAATTATTTTTTCATTTTTTTATTCGAATTTCTAATAAAGCGTGTTGTTTTAGTTTTTTTAAAACTAATTTTTATTTTTTAATTTTAACATTTTACAGAATAAGATAAAAATGTAAATATCTTTAAATTCGATAGTATTGTAGTCTGAGCTAAAAGTAATACTCTTCTAAAAGAAAATCCTCCCAGCCGGATTTGAACCAGCGACCTATGGATCACTAAAATGTGTATCACTAGAGTTCACCGCTCTACCAACTGAGCTCTTACAACGATTGACTAAAGAGTCGACAGTCCGCAACCTCTTAATAGCAATTTAATTTTTATTTATTTCTGATGATTCTGGCCAGGTATTTAGAAAATGGAATATAAAAGTATTTGTATTGTCACGGGTCCTTTACAAGTATACAAAGTTTCAAGTCGATTCAAAGATTTTAAGTGGGTGAAATTCGCGTTTGAAAGATTCCGTTACATAGATAGATAGATACAGAGTCAAGCTAATATAAAGCGTGTAAAAAAACACACGATTTACTGAATGTTTACTCAAAATATGTATCTATAATATATTATTTAAAATACCACTTACACACCTCCATTTTTGTAGAATATGTGACTATGTCTATGTAGAAAAAAAATAGTTATTGGGAACATTAACAAAGAATGTGTATTGTTGTACATGAGAACCATTGATTTACTAGAGTATGTTGACAGACTGTATTGTGTACAATGGTATATATGGCTCATTAAGTCAGCACCAACATTGTGCATATGGAAGTTCAGCCCTGCTAATTTCAATACAAATGTACTGTTACCAGAACATTACAACACCAAGTTAACAATTTTTTAGTTTATATATGGGATTTATTACAGTTAATATATCCTATATTTAAAAAGTAAGATCCTAAATTTATAATCATTACTTATTTAAGATTTTAAATATGGTAACTGATCGGGATGAAGTAGATTGCCGGACAACGCGCCGGGTCAACAGCACGGGATTTCTAAAAGTAATTACGATATAAATTTTTCCCATTGCTGATTTAACTGAACATAAAACATATTAATTTTCGTATTCCAGATCATTTATATTAAGAAGATCGGGAGAAGTAGATTCCCGGGCAACGCCGGGTTAATCAGCACGGGATATCTGAAAAATATAAATTTATAATTTATTTTTTCTCTCTTACTTATATCAACTAAACAGAAAAGCACATTCATTTTAATTTATTTAGGCGTAAGCAGCGCACGCCGGGTGTGTAGCTAGTTAGTTATAAATATGCATGAAAGCTCTGTGTTCCAATGTACAGTAAAATCTAGTACTCTTTATTTATTGTAATGTTAATGTTTTTTTGTGTGTGTATAATGCTATTGTGTTATTATTTAATTGTAATATTATTGTGTTTTTCTTTATGTAATTGTAATGTTAATGTTTTTCTAGTTGTATAAGCTATTGTGTTATTATTTAATTGTAATATTATTGTGTTTTCTTTTATGTAATTGGTAATGTTAATGTTTTTAGTGTATAATGCTATTGTTTATATTATTTAATTGTAATATTATTGTGTTTTCTTTATGTAAGTGTAATGTTATTGCCTTTTTTGTTGTTTATTTTTCTTTACACTAGTACCAATTATTACTTTATTGTAACGGACGGGCAACAAGCACGTACGGCTTACTGCCCGTGCGACCATATTTGTAAAGAATAATTGGTAAATATCTTACTTTTTGTCTAATAAAGTACTACTACTACTACTACTACTACTACTACTAACTACTACTACTCCTACACTACTTCTTATTAAGTCAAATTTAGATGCATTTTTTTAACCCTACACCATTTCACACTTCAAACAACAAAAATTATTATTTAATACAATTTGTTAGCGAGGAAATAAACTTAAATTTTGTTTTAAATTATTTTCATCTTAGTTGAAATCAAGTTCCATTTTACCTTTCACACTTTAAGGTACAAAAAGAAAACTTATTATTTTACCTTAAAGACGACTCGTGCAGTCGAATTCACTACAATTCTATTTAATTGAAGTTAAAAAATAGTGCAATTCCACCTCTGTAATACATGTATATATAAAGTCAGCGTACAGAACAAGCTTTTTGAATTAGTTCTGGGCCACATCCCTCTACATTTCTTCCAATTTCATGGTCCGTTATCACAACGTCTCTCGGCACGTTGACCTTCTACTCAAACACGCTTCGAAAAACCAAATTTCCACCGTAATTTAACTTTCTTGTTGAAAATAAATTTAAAAGTCTTGTTATCTTAGTAAATACTCTTGTTTTCTCTTTTATGTTTCCTAAAGAGTAATAAGGATTTTAAAGGAAAGTAAAGTTAGTTTTCCTTTATTTTATAGTAACAACCAACCCATAAAAGTTGCTTCTGGTCTCTGAAATATAATGTTGGAGGTAACACAGATGAAAATAAGCCTGTATACTATACAATTGATATTTAATTTTTCGGTAAAAATAAAACGAACAATGCAGTGTATTCATAGGTTAGTTGTGACTACAGATCGTCTTTCGCTTAGAATTTGTTTCTTACTGTGAAAGTATCTAGATTAGATTTATTTAGCCTGGTGGAGTTAAGGCCAATGTGCCTTTCTCTCCACACAACAGGACAATCATATTACATCAGAATATAACAAACTCAATTAACCACCTAATATTAAAACTAAATAAAAACTTGATCAAAAAAATAATATCGATTATATTACGATCTATTATGCAACCATTAATGTTAGTTAAAATAAGACTAAAACTAATAATAAAATGTATACAAGCCTACATATTAAATTGTCCCTGTCTAATGTATTAAAACAAAGAAAAATAATGAGATAATAGAAAACTATTTTACAATTATACGATATGTTAAAACAGAACAAAAGAAAATATTTGTTAATCTTAATATAATTTTTTAAATAATTAAATTGATTAATTGTTGAAAAGAATACTATCAGTGAGGGTGAATAAGTTAGTTTTGTTATAAATAATCTTTAGTTTGTTTTTGGAAGGATGTTAATAGTTTGACAGTCTCCATGTTATTGTAAGTGAACCGTAAAAAAAATGATAATATACAGTGCGATGAGGAGGGATATAAAGGACAATGGCTGATATGATCGATTTATGGCATTTATGAGTATGTAGTATTATTCATTCCTAGTATTATTATTATAATTGTGTCTGATAAACATGGTCAACATGATGTGTTGTCTCATGAGTACCAATAGTATGTACTTAATTCAGTTTTTTATCGTGTTTTCAAATATAGGCCTATATTCGGAATTTCTCCATCAACCACAGTTTTTTTTATTTTCAATTTCAATTAATGGATTTAAATAATTATTTTTTAATAAACTATATTTGTTCCCGGAAAATCTTGGTGCAGTGAGCGATGAGCACGGGGAACAATTTCATCAGATATTTCAGCTATGGAAAAGAGATATCAAGCAAATGTAAATCATAATATGCTGGCCGATTATTGTTGACCATGAAGAGGATCCTCCACAGGCGAAATATAGCAGAAAATCGTAAATTCTTCTACTTTCTAGGTGAGTCCGACTGTTCGAATAATATTGTGTAGTCATGGAATGTAGAAAATATTAAAATGTTTGAATTACAAAAATCCCTGTCTCTCGGCGAAAACCTGCATGATGGAGAAAACCGATATCATATTTGTTTCAGGAGAAAATTACTATCAGAATCAATTTTTTTCTGAGACAAGAAAAGTTTCATTTTTTGTTCCTTAGTCTTATATCATATGGCCTTCTGTTGGCATTGAAATAAGATAAACGAATCTCTCATTGAAGAATAACATAAAATAAATTTTTGATGACTATGTAACTCACGCCCCAAATGGGAATCAATGGCCACTCACATTTCAATGAATTTTAAGTTACAAACCATCACAGTCGATTTCACCTCAATTTTATCAATTTAATTTTATTACTTTAAAATCAAGCTCCCTCCGTTTTTAACATTCTGATAGGTCATACCATGGTTTGCAGTGGACCGACTCGTATGAAAACGTCTTAGCATCTTGCAAGCCCATGTTCCCCTAACGAGAATTAGGCGCTCTCCCCCTACAGGAAGAAATTTGAACCGTACTTATTTAGTTACACTTGTTTTTAGTATAGATGCAAATTTGAGTGTTTATGGGCAGCGTTCCGCCTCATCTGACATCTAAGTAAACAGGACAGGGAAATTCGATAAATTTTGCTTAGAGGCCTTTTCATTCAGGCTTAAGGATCTTTTACAGAAGCCTGAAAATCTTCAGACTCGGGACCCACGCCTAAAATCCCCTCCAGGAGGGACTTGCTCCTTGGATTTTGCCATCCTAAAAAAAATCCATCGACCCAGGCCGGGTTTGAACCCGCGACCATTCGGGACCAGAGGCAAGGGAATAACAACCATAGTCCACCGCTGCCGATTTCTCTACTAACAATACGTTGAACAAGAGATGTATATATTAAGATGTAAGAATTCTAGAATGCAAGTGGCTACCAGATTGTGTGTATATATATATATATATATATATAATATAAGTGCAACGAATGTAAAAATATAGTGCTTGAGGGCGTACAATATAAGTAATTTCGCAGTAATTGATTATACCACAAAAAACAGACTGTTTTCACTTATAAACGTATTATTTCCCAGGAATTTACGTTCCAGAAAAATATAAATGACATATTTACATAATAGGACATCAGAAAGAATAATTAATATGGTTGGTTGATAAAAATTTGGACGTGTTGAATTTTTTTCCCCACTAGGGTGCATCTTACAATATTGCGATCCCTGTGGCAATACATAATATGATCTGGTTGCAGTGATGAACAAATGAAAAGCATAACAAAACCGTTTCTCATTTGTTTTTCAAACATCGCCGGTTACATTAAATACATAAATAATTTTAAAAATAACTATATTTAAGTAATGATTTGTGAGTAAAACAGCTTAATTTTATTCGTTAAATAGTCCTAACAAATGCAACTCTTGATTTCCAAATTATCATAAGTAATGCCACGAGTGATTTCCAAATTATCGATAAATTCACGACTCACGAAATGAGGAGTGAATTTATCTAGAGAATTTGGAAATCAAGAGTGGCATTTGTTAGGACTATTTTAACGAAAATAAAATAAGCTGTTTACGCACCAAATCATTATTTAACTATAGTTATTTAAAAATATTTATATATTTAATGTAAACGGCGATGTTTGAAAACAAATGAGAAACTATAGGTAGGCCTACGCTTCTACTGCTTTTGTTTATCACTGCAACCAGATCATACTATTTATTGCCAAAGGAACGCAATTGTAAGGAGGAGCTTTCTTTAATATGGTAATTAACACACTTGATAAATATTCGGTGAAACACACTCTGATTGGTTGTAAAACAGAATCATTGAAAAGTGATTGGTCATTGACTCCCATTTGGGGCATGAGTTAATAATAGTCTACATAAATTCACTCATTTCGTGAGTCGTGAATCGATAAGTTGGAAATCACTCATGCAATTACTTATGATAATAAATAAAGGAATGGTTTTAATTTAATAATCTATCATTAATACTACAATACAACAACTATACAATAATAATAATAATAATAATACTAATAATAATATAATAATATAATAATAATAATAATATTAACAATAACAATAATAATAACAATAATTATTATTATATTTTAGAACATTGTTTTGTTGAAAATGAATGCCAGTACAATTAATATATTGTTATAGGGGGACTTGTTTACGTGAATGGTACAAACAAACTTCGATTTTGTAGAGTATTATCGAAGGAAACGGCAGAGAGGACAAAACGACAGATAAAACCTGACGCGTCAAGAGATTAGTTGTTACACGCAAGTCGGAAATGCGATCCGTTTCACTGATAGACGCTTGCACAAGTTGTATTAAATTTATTGTGAATAAATTTATCAAACTCTAACTACAAGTTCCTGTGTTTTAACTCTTCTCATTTAGTACTGTAACTGTCAGACATCACATAGAGGGACTAGAAAACGAGTTTTAAGCCCTTCTTGTTAAAAAAGTCTTCTCGTAGGCTTTCTTTTGGTGAAATGTAAAATTTGTCAATATCCATCCATACATAGTAATTCTGCCCGAAGGCAGGTCCTCACTGCAATCATAGCAATTTCATGCTATGCTTGCAGCTTTACTAGGGAATTGTAGGTGTGTAAGCTTCCCGTTGCTTTTCACACCAGTGAAGGATGATATGATGATGGCCATATGATTTTCGGGGACCGTTTGGGTCTTAAAGTTTTCCCTGACATTTGTCTTACAGGTGAGGAAAACCCGATAAAAACCTCATCCAGAAAACACTGCCCCGAAAGGGATCGAACCCGGGCCCGCCTGCGTGACAAGGCAGCACGCCACCCTCAAGACCACAGCTGTGGACGTATTGTATATAATACTAGGAAAATGTGATGATTTAGAATATGGGGCGTCAGCTATGACCGGAAAGATTTCTAAATTCAAATCGTGAAATATTGGAAAGCCTACGAGTTAGGATGGAAAATCCAAAAAATTTGATAAACTTCGGTAAATTTCTGGACAAAACGCGGAAAATAAGAACAACACTTATTCGTGAATAAATAAATATGTTAGCAAAATGTAAAAGTAAAGATAAAAGGTAAAGTGATCCACAACATGCCTCAGGAGGCCCTTGGGGTAGTAGGAGATTAAGGCTCCCACCCTTTTTCTAGACATCGGCACTTGATGTCAGCCGGGTGTGTCAGCCCTGCGTGACGGCCCGCCTTTACCCCAGAACAAGCGTCTGGTATCTTTTTCCGTTAGAGGCTGAGTCGACCCCAGGGCCATAGTGCCGCCAGAGGGTTTGGGTCAGTTTAAAAATCCTGACCCCAACGGGACTTGAACCCTCGACCCTCCGGCTTGTAGCTCAGTGCCTTAACCACTACGCTACGGCGTAAAATGTAGTATCAGTAATTGTTAATAATTCTACATAACTGATTAATGAAAGAATGTTATTGTATTATTATCTAATTGTAATATTATTCTGTTTTTTATATGTTATAACTGGCTAAAACCCGGCATGCGCTGCTTAAATAAGTGAAAATCAATGTGTTTTTATGTTTAGTTGAATAAGTAAAAAGAAAAATAATTATAAGTGTATATTTTTTAGATACCCCTTCTGATTACCCGGCGTTGCCCGGGAATCTACGTACCCCGATCTTCATGACATAAATAACTGAAATACGAAAATTAATGTGTTTTTATGTTTAGTTAAATAAAAGCGAGAGGAAAATTTATATCGTAATTATGTTAAGATTTCCCGTGCTGATTACCCGGCGTTTGCCCGGGAATCTACTTATCTCGATCATCTTGGCATATATGAGCTAAGAGACAAAATTCGTTTGAGTTATCTGCAAGGAATACCCCCATGTGCTGCAATGCTTGCACGAAATCTGCGTTACTTGTCTCGATCTTCTTGGCATCAAATGAAAGACAAAAAATGGTTATTGTGAGTTTCCGTAAGAGATAAGCATATGCTTTCGTGGACTTTTTGTAGAGCTTTTTAAATAGGCCTATTCAATTCTGTGTCATTAATTTTTGTGTATTTGTAATGGTTTAGGTAGTGTAAGCCATTTAAGCGTCCAAAGAGCTACTTTTTTTTTACGTTTTCCACTAGAAAGGGCAATTTTTAAGGGTGTACAGCTAATGATAAATGAGGACAATTTTGAGGAAATGGCTGAATTCAATACTAGGAACAACAATCACAAACAGGAATGAGATGCACAAGGAATTAAACATAGGCTCAATTCTGGAAATGCGTGCTATTATGCATTACAAGACTCTTGATGTCCCAACTCCTTTCAAAACTTAAAGTGAAAATATATAAAACTATTATTCGACCAGTTAATTATTATGGATTCGAAACATGGACTCTTACTTTAAGGGAGGAAAGGAGATTACGAGTATTTGAAAATAAGTTCTTAGGAACATTTTTGGCCCAAAGAGAGATGATCAGACAGGTGAATGGAGAAGACTGCATAACAGTGAATTACATATCTTTATAGGAAGCCAGATAAATAAGAACAGTTAATCTCGTAGACTGCGATGGACAGGACATGTGGCACGAATGGGGAATGAAAGACGTGCATGGAAGCTTCTTGTAGGAAACCAAGAGAAAACGCCAGTTGGTAGACCAAGAATGAGTTTGGAGAATAACATTTACTATGATTTGAGGGAAGTAGATTATACGGGGAATGATTGGAAGGCGTTAGCTCAGGATAGGAATGTATGGAGAGCTTATGTCCGCGCGGCCATGAACCTTTTGGAGTTGGAGTTGAGTATCACAACTCTCCTAATAGCCTATGTTTCATCCCGGGAATCTCCTGAACATTTTGCAAAGACTCCATCAACAAACGGATCAACGGTATAACCGCGCATAAAGTACGAACAAACAAAAAAAAAAACCAACCAACAAACAAACATTCATTTTTATATATTAGATTATTACCGAACATTAGTTTATTGTAACGGAGTGTCAACAGCACGTTACGGCTTACTGCCCGTGTGACCCATATTTGTAAATAACATTGTATGTATCTTACTTTTAGGCTAATAAAGTCCTACTACTACTGTTACTAGTTTAATGATTGGCAGGAGCGTGAAGCTTGGGAAAAATGAATCAGGAAACGGTGTCAGCTGCAACAAACCTAAATTAGAATGGTGATGCAAAAAGTTCTAAAGCGATTTTACCTGTTCAGAGCTCATTTTTTATCTTTTTTGAGCGCTATAAAGTATTTTGTTTAATCAATTGATTTTGTGTTTATTTGATGAAAACCATTATATTTTACGATTAAATAAAACAAAACTGTTAAAGTTTTATACGATTTTCACAATGTGTTTTAAACAAATTCTTTACAGCTGTTTTAGTCGGGCTACTTTATACCTTCTTCAGCGACGAATATCAAATTATTTTCCTTCATGCCTGAAAGTGAAAAAAAAAAAAACAATGTTTTGGCACCTTTATGGATATTTTGCACCTAATTTTTCCCTCAGATTTTTCCCCCAAAACATATTATTTGAATTTCTACGATTTTCTGCTATTTATCACATTGAAAAAGTGGCAAATAAATACTCTTATTACTCTGACCTACATCTAGGCCCTTCCCCCACCCCTTGGGATACCTCGGTCGTCATGACCATACTCCCAAGTCCTAGTTCTAGTCCTCCCTATCCTATGTTCACGTCCACGTTCAAGTTCACGGTCCTTAAACCAACACCCCAGGGAGAGGGTGTTGGAGTTTGCAAGTTCTGGGAATTGCTGAGCTACATAGTACATCAGGTCGCTCATTCCTGACGACCCCACAGTTGGTCCACGGGCTCCATGAGCCTAGCCGGGAGGACTGCTGTCGCAGATCCACCGACCATTCCCCTGTTCTGCCTCCAAGGACGTGTCCTGCAGCCGTTGTGGACCGACCGGCTAGGGCTACAAGCCCAACCATCTGTATTTAAATTGAGCTCTTGATAAAAATACGAGACAAATGGCTACCGATATTGTAGCCTACAAAACTTAAGTAAATAAATAAATAAATAAATTGACCAGCCGTCATATGATATCGACATTTGTATTGTATTTATGCTGTGTTTATTTTACTTCATTCCTATTTTGTGCTGAACTAAATCACGTAAACTAAATTATAAATAGGTACACAGTTCTTACCTGTGTAAACGTCCCCTTCTTTTTTGTGTTCGGAATTTCAGAATCATGCAAGATCCAACAAGTTTTAATTTCTGATTGTACTATACATTAGAGTAATATTATTGAATTACTAGCTAATACCCGGCGTGCGCTGATACACCTAAGTAAATGTTAATGTGTTTTGCATTTAGTTGAATAAGTAAAAGGAAAAATAAATATACATTTAATTCGTTATTATTTTTAGATACCCCGTGCTGATTACCCGGCGTTGCCCGGGAATCTACGCATCCCGATGTACTTGGCATAAATGAGGTGAAAGACAAATTTTGTTATTTTGAGTTATCCATAAAAGAATACCGGCCGTGCGCTGCTATGCCTGCCTGGGAATATACTTATCCCGATCTTCTTGTCATCAATGAAAGACAAAAATGGTTATTGTGAGTTATCCTTAAAAGATAAACATATGCTATCGCGAACTTTCTGTAGAGGTTTTTGAGATATTCAATTCTGTGTACATTAATTTTATGTATTTGTTATGGTTCAGGCAGCATAAGCCATTTAAGAGTAAAACAAAAACGGACTTCTTCACGTTTTTCACTACAAAAGGTGTTTTAAGGGTGTAGGAGTTGAGTATCTCAACTCTCTTATGTTCATCCCGGGAATCTCCTGAACATTTTGCAAAAAACCCCATCACAATCGAATCAACAGTATGGCGCGCATAAAATACAAACAAACAAACATTTATTTTTATATATTAGATTATTTAAGACTCCTTATCTTTGGCTAACCTCTTGTTATAGATGTTTTACATGTCTCACACCACCCGGGTTTTACAGCGATACAGCCGGAAGCGGATTTGCAACTTTGGGTCATACACGTAATTTTTTTACGATGCAAGGACATGAAGGCCCTTCCTAGATGAGTGATCAGCTCGATTACAAGGTCACCTCCGAGTCAACACGGACATTTTAAGACAAGACTCGCCATCCAGTCTTTCGATCATACTAAACAAAGCGAATACGATGTGGAGGATTGTGATAGCCAGACGATGAGACAATGTGGATCTTCAAGTTTCCCAACATTTATTTTACAGGTGAGGAAAAGCCACGAAAATATCCACACTCAGGAAATTTTGCTCTGAGCAGGGATCGAACCTGGCGTACGGGAAAGCGACGATTCCGCAAGACACAGAGGTGGACACTCGGTAAGACAACATATACTAATTATAGCCCGATATTATAATAAAAATAGAATGTATTAATAATGACGCATGTAGGAAAACTGTTTTATTTTCTGTTTTCACCATTTCTACTTTTTATAGGTGGACTTATTATGTAAAATACTGCATAGAATTAAATAGACAGGGAGAAATGGATTTTGTTTCGCACACATTCATTACAGAGACTTTTGATGTCCCAACTCCTTCAAAAAACGTTAACTGAAAATATATAAAACTATTATTCTACCAGTTATATTATATGGATGCGAAACATGTACTCTTACTTTAAGGGAGGAAAGGAGATTACGAGTATTTGAGAATAAAGTTCTTAGGAAAATGTTTGGACCAAAGAGAGATGAACAGACAGGTGAATGGAGAAGACTACATAACAGTCAACTACATGGTGTTTATAGGAAGCCAGATGGGCAGGACATGTGGCACGTATGGGGAACGAAAGAGGTGCATGGAAGCTTCTCGTAGGAAAACGTGAAGGGAAACGCCCAGTTGGTAGACCAAGAATGAGGTGGGAGAATAATATCCTATGATTTGAGAGAAGTAGATTATACAGGGAATGATTGGAAAGCATTAGCTCAGGATAGGGATGTATGGAGAACGTATGTCCTCGCGGCCATGAACCTACGGGTTGGATAGTGCCAGTGAGTAAGTAAGTAAGTAACACATGTCGTGGATCTCCCAGGATCAATGATCACCGCAGGACAAGGAAAATACATTCAGATCACCAGGCTAAATAAATCTATTCTAAATCTATTCTAAAACCTGGCTCACCGGAATGTACGATAGAAATTCCACTGATCACGTCAGAACGGTCTTCCATTAAGGAAATTAGTACATAATGTCCAAAGATTTTTCCGATATTTCTCAAGAATCGTTTGACTTAGTTAAAAATGAGATGAAACATCTACTTGTGAAAAAAATTAAAAGTAATATGCGCAGCAATCGTGCAACTTAGGACTCCCGTATTATATTAATTACACTGAGCAAAAAAAAAGAACTTTTGTTTTTGTCTGAGAAAGTAACATATGTGATTCTGATAGTATTTTGTCGCCTGAATTCAAATATGATATCGGTTTTTTTCTCCATCACGCAAGGTTTCCGAGAGACAGGAATTTATAATTTCAAACACTTTAATATTTTCTACATTCGTAACTACACAATATTCGAACATTCGGACTCACATAGAAAGTAATAAATGACAATTTTCTGCTATATTTCGCCTGTGGAGCATCCCTCTTGTTGGTCCAACAATAATCGGCCCGCATATTAGGATTCCATTTGCCTTGGTATCTCTTTTCCATAGCTGAAATCATTTGAGTTAGCTCATTTGGTTTTATTTTACAATGGACAAATGGACGAAAAAACGTGTATTGAAAAATAATTATTTAAATCCATTAATTGAAATTGAAATAAAAAAAACTGTGGGTGATGGAGAAATTCCGAATACACATTTGAAAACACGATAAAAAACTGCATTAAGTACAACTAATGGTACTCATGAGACAAAAATCATGTTGACCAGTGTTATCTTTTCAGAACAAAAACAATTGTCTTAGATATAAATTCAACTTGTAATGTTATAATAGAACGCTAAAAAACACAATTTCAAGATCTGATTAATACAGTTATCGAAATGAGTGCATTGTATGAAATTAATCCATTTTATCTTATTTCTTTTGATACTATATTATCTGTCCAACGAATCTGTGCCCCGTAAGATATGCGAACTAAAGCCTACTTCCTTTTCTGTCTCTGCAAATCATTTCTCTCCCTGCATTCCTATATATATATATATATATATATATATATATATATCTTTTTTTTCTATCTCTCTCTTGCACTTCCAGTCCAGTGTTGTCAACACAACTCCAAACTTTCATTATTCAATATTCAAGAGCCATGACACTGGGGGAATTTAGCAACGTCCCTACTCGATAAGTTACTGCGGCTGTTGTTTGACAAAATAGTGGGGGGCGGTGCGGTGAAATTATGTGAGTATAGACTTGTACTTTTCTAAGAACGATGTCAGCGCTATAGGGCACAGATCCGTTGGTCCGAGTATACATTCATATAACTTATTTCGTCTGAAATTATATCCACCTACTTAGCTCAGTACTATCTTCTACCTATCTATTCACCTATCTCTTTATCTATGTATACGTAGTATGTCTATTGTCTCTCTGGCTTAACTTGGCAAGAAATTTGTAGAAATATACAGCTGTACTCACCTCTCTCACTCGCATCAATGTTGTCGGTGTTGTTTCCACCAGATGATATCAGGGGAAATGGGGAAGAAGAAAACTGAATAGGTGGGTTCTTTCTTTTGTAACTGGACGAAAGCGGTCAAGGATATACCCTTAAATCTCCGTCTCTCCCTTTGCCAAGTTAAGCCAGGTATATTATACCCATCTACTTCTTACTTATCCCGTAGTGTATGCATTTAACTTCTAATATCAGATTTTTCAATAGAAAGTTGAATCACTATCCGAACGATAAAGAATGCCATAAATAAATTTAGAAGTTAGAGAACTAATTCTTAGATTTAATAAATATTACTAGAAATGTTTAATAACAGGTTTAAATCATCAATAAAATGGAATTACAGATCCTAATCTGTAATCTGTAATATTTAAACAACAACAAATTCAAAATGCCGATTAGAATTATTTGGACATGTGAAAAAAAAAAACCACGAAATATTCTAACCTGGTGCTTTTTTTGGAAACTGGAGGAGAGAATAGAAAAGGAAGACCGAGAAAAACGTAAATGGGGAATATTACTGGTGCCATGGAGATCTGGATTGAATAAATAGGGAAGAGAGAAAGAAGAAAATAGATTAAAATAATTTTGGCAATATAAATTAAACATAGGCTCAATTCTGAAAATGCGTGCTATTATGCACTACAGAGACTCTTGACTTTCCAACTCCTTTCAAAAAATGTAAAAATGAAAATATATAACTATTACCGTCCCAGCTATATTGTATGGATGCGAAACATGGACTCTTACTTTAAGGGAGGAAAGGGTATTTGAGAATAAAGTTGTTAGGAAGATTTTTGGACCAAAGAGAGATGAACAGACAGGTGAATGGAGAAGACTTCATAACTGTTAACTACATGGTCTTTATAGGAAGCCAGATATAAAAATAACAGTTAAGTCTCGTAGACTGCGATGGGCAGGACATGTGGCACGAATGGGGAATGAAAGACGTGCATGGAAGCTTCTTGTAGGAAAACCAGAGGGAAAACGCCCAGTTGGTAGACCAAGAATGAAGTAGGAGAATAATATTAACTATGATTTGAGGGAAGTAGATTATGCAGGGAATGATTGGAAAACATTAGCTCAAGATAGGGATGTATGGAGAGCTATGTCCGCGCGGCCATTAACCTTCGGGTTCGATAGTGCCTGTGAGTTAATTAGTTAGAAAGATGCATTTTGCATTTTAAAACTATTAATAATAAAAAGCAAATATAATAGTAATAATAATAATAATAATAATAATAATAATAATAATAATAATAATAATATAATAATAATAATAATAATAATATTTATTTTAGCTGGCAGAGTTAAGGTCATAAGGCCTTCTCTTCCACTCAACCAGCGAATAGTAAAATTATACAAAAATTACGTACATATTACAATTTTAAGATATTAAAATACAGACTAAACAAAATACAATGATGATGTTATCTAATACTAGCTAATATACCTCATTGTCTCATTTAAATACATTTTTAAACCATAGGCCTTCGTAGCTTTAACCCTTAAATTGGCGAATAATAGTTTCTCGTGCCAGATATTTAAATGTTTCGGACCGCAAAGAAAACAAAATAATGTAAAACCAGAAGATCCATTTTAACTAGATTTAATGAACATATCGCCCATTTTAGACTTAACAGAATTGAAAAATCTGGAGTTGCCCAGCATATTTCTGATTACGGTCATGCTATCAATAAAAGTAACCTCAGGCTGATTCGTTCGGTCATTGATTTCAAATTCCTTGACGTCCTTGAAAGTTTTGAAATTGATAAAAATAAGGATAAAATCATGAATAAAGACAAGGGCCCTATTCCGTACAGCACCCTCTTTTCTTTAATTGAAACAAAAGAGGATTAGTTTTATTATGTTTTATTGTTTACTTATGAATGTTGCGTCATATGAAGTAGTTTGTTTTTAACTGAATTTGTTTATTTATTTATTATCAATTTTGTCTTCAGTCAATATCTGGTCTTGAGAATGACAGCTTGGCTGTGGAAACTTGTTGACCATTTTAAAACATAATTGGTGAAATGGGCATATTGACTGTATACATATTTCTTCTTCTTCTTCTTCCTTCCAAGTATCAGGCCAAGGCCCGTTACGATCCTATAGAAAATTTTCCCTCCAACGTACCTCGGGAAATTCTCGTATAAGACTTGAAAGCATAATAATAGTCCCTTCGATTGGTTGCTGGCCAAATAAAGGCAAGACCAGTGATGGGGCTGC
Organism: Diploptera punctata; assembly: GCA_030220185.1. NCBI lineage: Eukaryota > Metazoa > Arthropoda > Insecta > Blattodea > Blaberidae > Diploptera > Diploptera punctata. Next base: position 74,445 of record JASPKZ010002108.1, read on the forward strand.
CATCTTATAGCCTCTGTCAGGCTTTTCTGGAGAAGAAAAGAAAATAAAGGAAAGAAGAAATGGAAGAAAGGAAAGACTCCCTAGCCCTCGGATGCCCTAATAGCGTCGGGGTCGAAAAAACAAGAGTTAACCAAGAGAGGTTAGATAGTAAAGTTAAAAGAGTGCAAAACACAAGTAAGTGGAAGAAATGTTTTGCACAGCTTGGGCACCTTGTGGTCGCCATCCACATATCCCCTAGATGAGCTCTTTAAGTTATTATTGTAGGCTACATTATTACGTAATTTGACACGAACTTAAGTAATTTATAATAATTTGTTTTTTTATTGTTTTGTAAACAAAATAGATAAAACAATCTAACTTAAAAGATACATTGTGAAGTTAAGAGTTAATTAGAAAAAAAGCAGGATGAGTGAAACATAATAACATGAATGAAGAGATTGTGTGTCATTAAGAAAATTCCTATCAGTGGATGACATTAATGTAATCTCTCATTTGAAGTTGTCTGTTAAAACCATTGAAGGGTTAATTTGATGTATGAAAAAGCGTGCAGTCTGTGATACTACGCCAGCTAATAAGCTTGGCTATACGCTTCATTCCTCCGGGTAATCAGCTTAAGCATACAGGAATCTGAATACATTTTCTCTACTAGGGACCTTCCTCCTCCATCCTCTTAATGAGATTCCACATTCTTCACTCTAACGAAAATTCTGTTACATCATTTTCTGATAAACAGGACGCGCGGGCCCAAGATTTTAGGTTGAAAATAGATTTTGGTGTAAACTATAGGATTTCTATTATTCACTGGTACTTTCTGTACATTAAATCCCTTTATAACGCTATTTAACTCATGTCGCAAATGGGAGTCAATGACCAATCACGTTTCAATGAATTTTAATAATAATAATAATAATAATAATAATAATAATAATAATAATAATAATAATAATAATAATAATAATAAAACAACTGGAAATCTCACGTAAGAAGAATGACCAGAACAAGAATACCACGTCAGATCTTAAATTACCAGCCACCAGGCAAGATATCTTTGGGCAGACCCTTCAAACGTTGGATTGAGACCGTAACAGACCACTAGGTCTATCACATGAAAGGAATAATAATAATAATAATAATAATAATAATAATGTTTTATTTATTCTGGCAGAGTTAAGGCCATAAGGGCTTCTCTTCCACTCAACCAGCACAATTACAAATACATATTTGACAAATAGGCCTATAGATATACACTATACTAATTATAAACAATTAACGATACATTAAATGTAGCAATGTAAATTTCATGTACAAACAAACATTCTATACGATAATAACAATAGTAATACTTATGATAATAATAATAATAATAATAATGAAAATAATATAATATAATAATAATGATAATAAAATAATAATAATAATAATAATAATAATAATAATAATAATAATAATAATAATATAATATCCATAGTAATTCTGCCCGAAGGCAGGTCCTTCACTGCAATCATAGCATTTTCATGCTATGCTTGCAGCTTTACTAGGGAATTGCATGTGTGGTGTAGCTTCCCGTTGCTTTCCACACCAGTGAAGGTTGATGATGATAATGATGATGATAATGATGATGATGGCCATATGATTTCGGGGACCGTTTGGACCTTAAGTTTTCCTGACATTTGTCTTACAGGTGAGGAAAAACACTGATAAAAACCTCACCCAGAAAAACTGCCCCGACCGGGGATTGAACCCGGCCCGCTGCGTGACAAGGCAGCACGATACCTCGAGACCACAGCGGTGGACAATATAATATAAAAATGAAAAATTAATTTTGTTTTACAACCAATGACAGTTGTGTTTCACCTCGATATACCGGATGCGGCAGAAACAATGACTCATTTTAATTTACCCGCCATTATTGGACACGAACTATTATTCTACCAGTTATATTATATGGTTGCGAAACATGGACTCTTACTTTAAGGGAGGAAAGGAGATTACGAGTATTTGAGAATAAAGTTCTTAGGAAAATTTTTGGACCAAAGAGAGATGAACAGACAGGCGAATGGAGAAGACTACATAACAATGAACTACAAGGTCTTTATAGGAAGCCAGATATAATAAGAACAGTTAAGTCTCATAGAGTGCGATGGGCAGGACATGTTGCGCGTATGGGGAATGAAAGACATGCATGGAAACTTCTTGTAGGAAAGCCAGAAGGAAAACGCCCAGTTGGTAGACCAAGAATGAGGTGGGAGAACAACATTAACTATGATTTGAGGGAAGTAGATTATACAGGGAATGATTGGAAAGCATTGACTCAGGATAGGGATGTATGGAGAGCTTATGTCCGTGCGGCCATGAACCTACGGGTTCGATAGTGCCAATGAGTAAGTAAGTAAGTATTATTGGACACGGCTTCCTGGAGAGTTGGTATTGGTACTAGTGCGTAGTACAATTCAAAGAATTGCCAGTCAATATGGAGCGTTGGTCAAACGAATACCGTGCGTTTGCAATAGAAACGTTTTTTTAAATGTGGCAACAGTGTCGTACGGACACAGCGTTTGTTCCGGCAACATTTTAACATTGGTCGGAATGATCAAGTTCCGTCTCGGAAGTCGATTACGAGAGGGTTCAGCAGTTCAGAGCAACAGCATCTGCAACAAACATAAGCCACCTGGTAGGCCACATACGGTTTTATTTGAATTCGTGTGTTATGATACATGTTTTGAATCGCTTGAATTAAATACATTGGGTATTCCTGCATTACTTAAGATATCCCATAATTTTATTCTGTTTACTGTGTCGACGGCTTTATGATAATTATCATAATTATAATCAATGAATATCATAAAAGTTGGATTACATATAAATTAAAATCTTAAAAAGCACACAAAATATAATAATGTATATACATGTAATAAATGTCATCATCATCAGCAGCATCAAGGATTAGACCTGCTGGTCTGTTCCGATCTCATGTTAGAATTGGTCTGTCCATCTTTTACTGGGTCTTCCAACATATCTTCGTCCTAGAGGTTTTTAATGAAGAATCTGTTTCGGAATTATAATGTTATCCATTCTATTAATATGGTCCATCCATTCATCTCTGTATTATGTAATTCTATCTAATAGTTTGCATATATTCAGTTCTCTTCCTATATCCTCACTTCGCCTTTGACCCATTATTGTGTAGCCAGCCACACTCCTCAGAAATCTCATTTCTGACATGATGATCTTGAATAAGATTTTCGGGCTTTAGGCCGTGGTCGTGAGGCGAAACGTCGGGGAACTACAAGCCTCACGACCACGGCCCACAGCCCGAAAATCTTCTTCAAGATCATCATAGCAACTCCGGCCGTGAAAGTCTATGTTGAATACACTCATTTATGACGTTTCTATTCTTCTTCGTTTCTGGTTCCTGGTTAAGACTCAGTGTTCCGATTCATATAGTAGTATTGGAACCGACATTGTTTTAATAATAAATGTCGTATTTCATGAAATGGGTTAACAATCCAATAATTTTAACTAACTTGTAAAACAGTAAATGTTTTTCTCTGCTCATTTACTGTACGTTAATGTGTGTATCACAATATAGCATTAAAAGAAGAAAGCGTCATAACAGCCTTAGAATTTTTATGTTTCCTTCATGGGCCATCAACACAATTAGTACATAACGTTTAATGGAGTATTTTATAACTCGCCATGAAACAACAACTCTACTGCACACTGTTAATTATTGTTGCTTTTCCTACAAGAATACAATAGTTACGGTCTACTATCCAGGAGACGTCTTTCATAACATTTCTATTGTATATACTGGAATTGCTCTCAAAGCGGGTGCCTCTGAAAATACGTTGATTAAAAAACAAGTAGAAAAAATAGAAAATTTGCGATTGCGACTAAATATTTTCTAATTTTTTATAAATTACCCGGCGTGCGCTGCTACCCCTAAATTAATGAAAATTAATGTGCTTTTATGTTTAGCTAAAAGTATAAAGAAAAATTTGTATCGTAATTATTTTTAGATACCCCGTGCTGTTTACCCGGCGTTCTCCGGAATCTACTAATCCCGATCTTCTTGCCATAAATGAGCTGAAAGACAAACATTAGTGTTCTTATTATTAGTTGAATAAGTAAAATGAAAAATAATTATAAATATAAATCGTAATTATTTTAAGATTCCCCGTGTTGATTACCCGGTGTTCCCCGAGAATCTATTTATCACGATCTTCTTGGCATAAATGAGCTAAAAGACATAATTCCTTATTGTTAGTTATCCGTAAAAGAATACCCGTCATGTGCTGCTATGCTTACACAGGAATCTACGTACTTATCCCGATCTTCTTGACATCAATGAAAGGCAAAAATGGTTATTGTGAATTATCCGTAAGAGATAAACATATGCTGTCGCGGACTTTTTTTGTAGAGATTTCTGAGATATTCAATTCTGTGTACATTATTTTTATGTATTTGTTATGGTTTAGGCAGCGTAAGCCATTTAAGCGTCTAAGGAGCTACTTTTTTCACATTTTCCACTACAAAGGACAATTTTTAAGGGTGTAGGAGTTGGGTATCACAACTTTCTTATAGCCTATGTTCATCCCGGGAATCTCCTGAATATTTTGCAAAAAGCCCCATCACAATCGGATCAACGGTATGGCCGCGCATAAAGTACGAACAAACAAACAAACGAACAAACAAACAATGATTTTTATATTATATTAGATAAATATGATCGAGCTCACAGTTGTGGGGGGCGGTATAAGAGTATGCATTAGATCTAAATCCTAGAATTTTGTAATTTTCTAAATACGAGCCTTCTGTTGAAATTATCTTTAGAAAATGCTTGTTTGTGACAAAAGAATGTCTTCTCCGTGTACATATTAACTTCCTAAATAGAAAAATCATCATCATCATCACCATCATTCATCATCATCATCAGCAGCAGCATCAAGGATTAGACCTTAAGGTCTGTTCCGATCTAATGCTAAAATTGGTCTGTCCATCTTTTACTGGGTCTTCCAACATTTCTTCGTCCTAGTGGTTTGTAATGAAGAATATTTTTTTGGAATTCTATTGTTATCCATTCTATTGATGTGGTCCATCCGTTCATCTCTGTGTTGTGCAATTCTAATAGTTTGAATATCTTTAGTTCACTTCTTATATTTTCATTTCGTTTTCGATCTGTTATTGTATAGCCAGCCACATTCTTTAGAAACTCATTTCTGACGTTATTATATAGTATGTAAATATAATCCACTTTACGTTCAAAGCGCGTGAACACAATAAGAACAAATTACCGTCGTGGGCGAGTTTAATATAAATACCCTACGTACTGACAACAGGCACACATCACTTTACTCGAATTGACATCTAATAACCTGACAGTATATTGATTTACGTAAAACTGCTAGTTCCTGGAATATCAGCTCATTGCATTAAATTCTTAGCACATTCGCTGCATTGCCTTAAGCCGAATTGTAAGATACAGAGACTTAAAACATTTAGACAATACAGCCTTATTTGAAGACGCTATGCAAATGCCGTGGATTATAGTGTGCGTTCTGTATTCTGTAGAGGAGAGATCTAAGGCACTAGTCCGTGAGGGTTAAAGTGTCTAGAATATTTTAGAAAGAGAAAGAGAGTACTCACCATCTTCTTTCTTACTCATACACATATCTCTTCACGGTGACAGCGGTAGGGCAGACACTCCCTGCAGTGAACATAGATCAGTGGTGGCATTCCCTTCTTCTAAAGATTAATTTTACACTAATATATATATCTCACTCACTCTCACAAACTCCAAACGAACTCTGAAAGAGTCGCCACTGACAAAAATTACGTGAACAAAAGTGACTGGGCGAAAGTGGGGGTGGAGTTTTTCTAGCATTCCTAAGTAATTTTACAAGGGTAGCCCATTATATTACACATGTCACTCAGACGTCTAGCGAAGGGTGGAAGAACAGTTATCTAGACAAGGATAGCAGAAATCATGCCAACTTACAACTTTTACACTATAAATAAGCATATTTTACAATTATACCAGCGACATGCCCCATTGAAAACGAAACTCGTGAAATTACGTTTTGCTTCCTGGATGACTATTATATTTCGTAACATCCTATCTAAAAAGATGTAGTATATCGGAAATATAGACTGGAAAAAACTGAAATATCTTGGTCATAAAAATGCCATGAGTGATTTCCATATTATCTAGAGGTTTTGGAAATCAAGAGTGGCATTTGTTAGGACTATTTAACGAATAAAAGTAAGGTGTTTACTCAAAATAATTATTTAAATATAAAGGTAAAGTGATCCCACTACAGGCCTCAGGAGGCCCTTGGGGCAGTAGGAGGTTAAGGCTCCCACTTTTTCTTGACAATCGGCACTTGGTGTCAGCCGGGTTGTCAGCCCTGCGTGACGGCCGCCTTTACCCCAGAATAAGCGTCTGGTACTCATTTCAGTTAGAGGCTGAGTCGACCCCAGGGCCATAGTGCCGCCAGAAGGTTTGGGTCAGTTTAAAAATCCTGACCCCACCGGGACTCGAACCCTTGACCTTCCGGCTTATAGCGCAGTGCCTTAACCACTACGCTACGGCGTGCAAATATAGTTACGGTATTTTAAAATATTTATATATTTAATGTAAATGACGATGTTTGAAAACAAATCAGAAATGTGTGGTTATGTTTCATTTGTTTATTCATTGCAACTTGATCATATTATTTATAGCTAAATAGGATCGCAATATTGTAGTGGAGAAAAAATGAAAAACATCAAACTGTATATTATAGCCAACATTAAAGGCTATTAATTATTTTTTAGGAAACAACTCCGTAAAATCATTATTTAAAAACACAATTATTGAACACACAATTATAAATATGTAATTCCAAGGAATTTGTTCATTATTTGCTATATATTCAACGTGTTTGTTCGAGAGTCATTCACTGCAAAATAATGCTCTGGCCAGTTCAGAATATTAAAAAGTAGGAGCTTTCTTTATTTGGTAAACAGAATTCAATAAATTTAATTCTCGTTTCTTTTATATTATCTGTCTCATAGTGAATATATTGTCAGAGCAGGACCTTCCTTGTCTAAAACCGTTCTGTTCTTCTAAAAGAAATCCGGGTTTCGTATTCGCACTTGAGACTTCTGAGTGATATATTTTTTTTTTTTTTTACTTGGGTGGGTTTCAGCCCAACCGCAAAACTCCCAACCTGTAGGACCAGAGTTTAATTTCGGAGTTGTCTTTTCTTAGACAGACTGCCTTACAAGGATACAGAGCTCTGTCTGCCCCGAGCATCTGGTTTTATGGCGCCAGAAACTCGCCATTCACCCTATCCAATCATTCCCTGTATAATCTACTTCCCTCAAATCATAGTTAATGTTATTCTCCCACCTCATTCTTGGTCTTCCAACTGGGCGTTTTCCCTCTGGCTTTCCTACAAGAAGCTTCCGTGCAAGTCTTTCATTCTCCATACGTGCAACATGTCCGGCCCACCGCAGTCTACGAGACTTAACTGTTCTTATTATATCTGGCTTCCTATAAAGACCATGTACTTCATTGTTATGTAGTCTTCTCCATTCACCTGTCTGTTCATTTCTGTTTGGTCCAAAATGTTTCTCAAATACTCGTAATCTCCTTTTCTCCCTTAAAGTAAGAGTCCATGTTTTGCACCCATATATTACGTTTACTGTGTTTTTTAATAAGTTCAAATGTTATTTTTTCTCTGATGAATCCACATTTTCGTGAAATTCTGCATTTAAAGGTCTCTTGGTACGTAAATTAATTTGCAGCTCCAAACGTAAGACGTATAGTTTATTTGCTCAAAGTATAACTAAGACGTCGATTAAATTTATATGGAATAGGAGTCCAGCCAGCAAGCGAAATGACTTTAGAGTTATTCAAACTTGTACCAAAGTAGCTTACCTTCTTAACATGTTTCCATCAAGTTTGTTTACTGTTTGCATACATAGCATCTCTGTATTTCCTAAGTCCTCAAGTTCTACTTTATAAAATGGATTTATTACTTTACTCGTGCTTTTAAAAGTATTCCACATAGTAAATATCATTTAAGATAGAGTGAATATAAAATAACTGTACACAAACATTTAAATGATAGATTAACATAATTTAATAAAATAAATCTAACTTTTTTTGCAAGAAATATTGTGCGCTAACCAAATTATATTTTAGAGGTAGAATATTGAAAATGTAGCCAATTTTTGGCAAGGAATCCTTAAAAGTCATTTGTGAAGCTATTTACATCCGGAAGGGTCGAGTTAGATGAAAGGTTTGAGAAAGTGACAAAATTCAGAGTTAAACATTTCCAAGCTGGTCGTGCTTGAGTAAGTTTTTTATTCAGGACTTGCCTACTAAACTTAATTTTATATTTAAAAGAGATTTTAATTAATTTGATTTCGCTATTGGTAAATTTTCTTCCCTTTTGCACTTCGTATTCTGTTTCAGGTAATTAGCGAGAAACGTAATTTATTTTTAGTTGCATTTTTATTGTACCCAAGTCTCAGAATGTACTAAATCCGCATCACCTCTTCCATTAGCGTCCTTAAACCCGTGTTCCACATAAAAAAGACCACATTATTTGCATTCGATATTTTAAAGAAATAGAGAGTAACGAAATGAATAGTATATGAAATCCGGTACCATTTTCTAATGAAGAAAGTAGTATTTTATTTTAACATAATGTGATTCATATACTTTTTTCTCTCTTCACCATTGCAACTATAACATCAATGGTAAAATAAAATGTTTATTACCTCTTCTCATGCAAATCTTCTAAGTAGATCGCGATTTCGAGACCATAACGGTCTCATCTTCCGTACTATTTTGGCGACTGATGTTATGTCGATAGGAATAAACTCTTCTTCTTCCCTCTGTTGGTGGATCAATGAACCTCTGGATCAGGTCAGAATTTGCGGGAATTTCGAAGTTCAGTGAACATAAGTTCATAAATTCCCACAAATTCTGACCTGATCCAGAGGTTCATCGGTCCACCAACAGAGGGAAGAAGAAGAGTTTCTTCCAATCGACATAACATTAGTCGCCAAAATAGTACTGAAGATGAGACAGTTATGGTCTCGAAATCACGATCAACTTAGAAGATTTGCATGAGGAGAAGTAAGAAACATTTGATTTTACCATAAATTAAACCTCATAGTGATTAATTCCTGTAAAAGTTCAATGTTACAAATGTTAGTGAAAATAAGTTGGGTCTATGTTTAGGTCTATGCTTTCTACTACTCGAAAAAGTCATCAAATATTGTCTGTAGATAATTAATTCTCTAGCAGAACTCTGAAAACTATGACAATAAAACTGTATTTCCGAATGTGATTTATGGAATTCAGACTATTGTTAGTTTGGAAATTCTAGAGAAACAACAACAACAAAGAAAGAAAGAATTCTTGTGAGTGTTTTTATGGGGTTATGTTTTAAAATGTATAAAACAAAGAGACCAATAAATAGTATAGAGATAGGAAAAGGTGGAGTATTTATTGCAAGCAACCAAATGGGCAGTACTTTGAGATGTTATAAATTACCGTAGGTAAAAGTGAATTGACATATTTTCACACCTCTTTTATTCTATTCAATATATTAGTTTATACAGTGTGTCCGAATTTAACATTAAGTCTTCATACCTAAAATGACTATATTGTTAATATGTAGATACATTTCACACCTATTTGCATCTCGGTTATTTAAAATATTTGATATAATGCAATAACCATTTTATTTGATAGCCTGAACACGACAGTAGATTAATTAAGGAATTTCTCAATATAATAGTAGTAGCAGTAGTAGTAGGACTTTATTAGACAAAAAGTAAGATGTTTACAATATTATTTACAAATACAAATGTATAGGTGGCACGGGGAGTAAGCCGTACGTGCTGTTGACAAGAATATAATATATAACCGTGTTCCATGTATACTTTTATTACACTCATTCATGAATAAATATATGTTATCAAAATGCAATACCATTAATTATTAACAATTATATATAAATTAATTAGTGTATAATGCTATTGTGTTATTATTTAATTGTAATATTAATGTGTTTTCTTTATGTAATTGTAAGTTAATGTTTTTCTAGTGTATAATGCTATTGTGTTATTATTTAATTGTAATATTATTATTGTGTTTTCTTTATGTAATTGTAATGTTATTGCTGTTTTTGTTGTATATTTTTCTTTACACTAGTACCAATTATTACTTTATTGTTACGGACTGTCAACAGCACGTACGGCTTACTGCCCGTGCGACCCATATTTGTAAATAATATTGTAAATATCTTACTTTTTGTCTAATAAAGTCCTACTACTTCTACTTTTATTATTGCTTTATATTTTAAACTTTCTTCACTAAGCCATTTATCTAATCTAACTATTGGTTATTATTTTCGTAATAATAATAATAATAATAATAATAATAATAATAATAATAATAATAATAATAATAATAATAATAACTTTTTTCTTAACCTTGTCAACTTTATATTGTATAGTCTATAATTTGATCTATTATGTATCATTTATCATAATTCTTATTGATGTATAATTTAACCCTGGTGAAGTGGAAGAGAAGACCCTAACGTTCTTAACTCCATCAGGTAAAAAAACAAATAAATTAAATAAATTAGAGTAATCATGTCAATGGAGTGAGTTTGCGAATAAATTAAAATAAAACTGATCGAAAATAAGCCTCAATATTAATATTTCACACCTGCTACACTACGATAACATAGTCATCATCATCATCATCATCACTCCAGGGATTAGGCAATTGCCCGTTCCGACTTCATAATGCATCAGCCCAACGTCTTCTAGGTCTTCCAACATCACGCCTTCCTGTTGCTTGATAATTTCTGGCTAACAATGGATTTCTCTCCTTACTCATTCCATCCATATGATCAATCCATTTCTGTCTGTAATTCGTGACTTTATCCAATAAAGGCTGTACTTTCAATTCTTCTCTTATATCCTCATTTCTTATTCTATCAAGTCTTGTACATCCTTTTACTTGTCTTAGGAACCGCATCTCTGCCGTCTGCATTCTATCCCTCTGTCTTTTCACTGGAGCCCAAGTTTCACATCCATACAATATTGTGGGAACCGCCATAACATTATACTTTTTATCTTGGTTTCTTTTCTAATTTTATTTTTGAATGTTCTCTGTATTGTTCCACACACCGTCTGAAATTTATTTATTTTGGAGTCAATATCTCTTTCCACATTGTAGCCAACATCACAGCCCAAATATTTGAAACTAGACACCTGTTCTATACTTTGATTTTCTAAAATAATTTGGTTCTCACTGGATCTCTTCCTCTAAAAGCCATGGTCTTCGTTTTCCTTACAGAAATCTTTAGATCGTATAATTTACACTACGATAACATAGTGTAATATAAATAATGAATAGTTTTGTTGGCGTGGGTAATATTTTGTACGTTAATATGGTGTTATATGTAACCTGATTCTGAATATTATGTGGGCATTAAAACGCAGTATCTTAGCTAAAAAGTGGTTAAATCGTTGAATGAACAGGAGCTGCCAGAAAAGTCAGTAGATAGAGCGGAAATCAAGTGCTGCTACGGTTTAATATTCTGTTTCAGTAGTAAACTTGGTCATAACTGTGGATACATTGACTTATAAAAGTGTTATGACTTCTATAAAACTGTTAAACTTCAATGAATTTTAGGTTATGGTCCATCTAGAAAGAGTAATTAAACTGTATAAAAACACAGGTTCTAAACTGTAATTCTAGTACTTTTTTACTGATTTACGCTTTATTTAAAATACTTTCTGGAAATAAAATTATGACTAGAGACCGAATGTTAGGGAAAATGCCTGTAGTTATTTATTATAGATATTGTAAAAGTTACTTTATATACGTTCATACCAACGCCTCTAGAATTGTTTTCCATGAAGTCCTTTTTACCTATAAATACCTATTTCAGCTTATAATGCCTATAAATGCCTATTTACAATTTTTTCTAGAAATTAACTCACTATTTCAATGACATCGATTGAAATGGACAAGCTTCATGCCACAAATCACTTCACAGAAGTTTTAAAGTGTTATTTTTTTATAAATTCCCTTAGAATATCTTAGAATAAGGGTAGCAATAACTCGATAATGTAACAGGTAGATTCTTCCTCCCTCAATCCACACCCGTTATGTAAATATTGTATTTTTCCACCTCATGCATTCCCGTTAAGCGAAATAGCCCTATGCTATGTCCCATTGTATTATGCTCCGGAGAAAATTTATTTGCTTCTTTTTCAATACAAACATTGCTGAATGACAAAGAGGGTAGATAGCTCAAGCTTTCATTCTCTGTCTCACATGTGGTGCTGAAACCATAAGGTTACTGGCAATATTATTTTTGATGTTGGTAACACTGAATTCAGTCTGCATTCCTCATTCATAGACAGGTGCTAAAAAGACAAAGTGGTGCGGCAAGTGTATGTGACCTTTTTTTACCTTTAGAACAGTTTTTTTAAGATACGTAAAGGGCGGACAACAGTAAAAGACAAACTGACCAATTTCGTGAAATAATTTGGTGCGGAAATATTCTCAACTAACGGTTCTGCTCTTTGTACAAAGGCAAAACAAATTCCAAAAGCATCTCTGATATCTTCGCACGCTATTGATAGCATATGTTTATATTCTTAACATAAGACTATTTAATAAGTTATGTTGTTGTCCATTTTTGTAAGAGCCTATTTTGAATTTTAGTGCCTACGTTAATGAAGTTTAGTGCCTTTTTGCCTGCCTATTTTGAATTTTTTAAATGCCTAACATCCGGACTCTAATTATGACATAAATGTTGATGTTTCTAGTCTTTCAGAATTTATTTACCTTTATTATAAATTTGATATCTGATATCTTCGCACGCTATTGATAGCATATGTTTATATTCTTAACTTAAGACTGTAAAAAGTTATGTTGTTGTCCATTTTTGTAAGAGCCTATTTTGAATTTTAGTGCCTACGTTAATGAAGTTTAGTGCCTTTTTGCCTGCCTATTTTGAATTTTTTAAATGCCTAACATCCGGACTCTAATTATGACATAAATGTTGATGTTTCTAGTCTTTCAGAATTTATTTACCTTTATTATAAATTTGGAATAAGAATATCAGAAAATAGAAAATTAAACACTCTATTGTTTGCAGATGACCAAATAATAATAGCAAATTCCGAAGATAATCTACAGAAAGGTCTGTATGAACTTAACAAAATTACAGAAGAATATGGATTAAAGATATCCACAGAAAAAACAAAAATTATGGCATTTCAAGATGTAGATCCTGTCAGAAGTAAAATTGTTCTGGACAATAAAATTTTGGAGCAGGTGAATAATTTTACATATCTAGGATGCAATATCTCATATGAAGAAGAAAAGGATGGAATGCAAAAATATCTAAATTTTTAAGAATTTCAGGGTTAATAAATTCTATCTTCAAGCCACAGTTAGTCCAAAAGCATTCAAGACTGGAAGTGTATAAAACACTGGCTCTTCCAACTCTTTTGTATGGTAGCGAAGTATGGACGTTGAAACAGAAGGATATACAGAGACTTAGATCTGCTGAAATGAGATATCTTCGGTGGACTGCAGGATACACACTACTAGATCACAAAAAAAATGAAGACATCTTAGAAGAATTACATATGGAATCTTTAGAAAACAAAATTTCTGATTATAAGTCAAGATGGATACAACATGTTCATCGAATGGAAGATCACAGAATACACAAACTAATGTTAAGATATCAACCTGCAGGAAGAAGAAGACCAGGACGTCCACTCAAAAGACTTCTGGATGGTGTTTCTCTTGAGGCCGAAACAGGTCAACAAATGGCCTAAATTCGTGAATGTACTATGATGATGATGATGATGTAGAGCTATATAATTAAAATCCCATGTGGCCTATAGAGCCTATATTGGAACAGTTGATCGACAGCTCACATAATATATATCTACATACGTATTCATGTTTATGCGTATTTACATTTAGTAGACAAGCCTACATGATTCCTGAAACATAAAGATTTACTCGCCTGTTTATCATAAGTAATGCCACAAGTGATTTCAAAATTATCGATAAATTCACGACTCACGAAGTGAGGAGTGAATTTATCTAGAGAATATGGAAATCAAGAGTGGCATTTGTTAGGACTATTTAACGAATAAAATTAAGCTGTTTACTCACAAATCATTATTTAACTGTAGTTATTTTAAAATATTTATATATTTAATGTAAAATGAACTACATGGTCTTTATAGGAAGCTAGATATAATAAGAACAGTTAAGTCTCGTAGACTGCGATGGGCAGGACATGTTGCACGTATGGGAATGAAAGACTTGCATGGAAGCTTCTTGTAGGAAAGCCAGAGGGAAAACGCCCAGTTGGTAGATCAAGAATGAGGTGGGAGAATAACATTAACTATGATTTGAGGAAAGTAGATTATACAGGGAATGATTTGGAAAGTATTAGCTCAGGATAGGGATGTATGGAGAGCGTATGTCCGCGCGGCCATGAACCTACGGGTTCGATAGTGCCAGTGAGTAAGTGAGTAAGTATTTAATGTAAACGGCGATGTTTGAAAACAATTGAGAAACGATAGGTACGCTTCTACTGCTTCTTTTGTTTATCACTGCAACCAGATCATACTATTTATTGCCAAAGGAACGCAATATTGTAAGGAGGAGCTTTCTTTAATATGGGAATTATAACACTGATAAATATTTGGTGAAACACGACTCTGATTGGTTGTAAAACAGAAATAATTGAAACGTGATTGGTCATTGACTCCCATTTGGGGCATGAGTTAAATAGTCATAAGTAATGCCACGATGGTTTCCAAATTATCGATAAATTCAACTCACTTCGTGAGTCGACAAATACAAGATCTACCACACTGGTTCCATTAGGGGCTGTGTAGGTTGGAGCGCTCTTGTTGTTTAGGAGGGTCATGCCTGTTTGATTATAATATGTAGTTAGTGTGTTCCATTATTTCTCCACTAGGGTGCATTCTTACAATATTGCGATCATATTTGGCAATAAGTATTATGATCAAGTTGCAGTGAATATACGAGTGTACATAACCTCACATTTCTGATTTGTTTTCAAACATCGCCATTTACATTAAATGTATAACTACATTTAAATAATGACTTTTGAATAAACAGTTTTAATTTTATTCGTTACATAGTCCTAACAAATGCCATTCTTGGTTTCCACACCCTCTAGATAATTTGGAGATCACTCTTGCGATTACGTATGCTAATTTTTATGTGTAAGAATTTTTTTTATGATTCTTTAAAAAAATAACTTATATATATTATATAGTTCATATAAAATATATCCTTTTAATATTTTTGTGTTATCCTAAACCTCCAACTTTAAGATTAAATTAGGTTGTTAAATTTATAAATGGATTAAGGAGAATAAATGTTTGCTCTTTGACATCTCAAATATTTTTTTATATGCAAATGAAGATTAAAGTATAGGAGAAGAAATGGAAAATATGAATTTCAACAATGGAGAACTAAAACCTAGTATTGAATGCACTTATTTAGGAACAAAATTAGACAATTTAGGCGATAACACAGTGGAAGTTAAAAGAATAGAATCGCACAAACAAAACAAGCAATAAATGCTTTAAACTCTGTTTGGTGGAGCAAAAATATTACAAAAAATAGAAAATTACAAATATATCAAACCATAATTCAGAGCATTTTAACATATGGTGCTGAAGTCTGGCATATTCCTACCAGGGAAATGAAAAGAATTTTAAGTACAGAAATGGATGTTTTAAGAAGATCAGCTGGAAAATCTAGAATGGATAGAATACGAAGGAAAATTATGGGCGTACAAGAGGAGCCGGACATCATAGACATTATAGTAAAGAAAAGATGACAGTGGTTTGGCCATGTCAAAATAATTCCAGAGCAAAAATTGCCAAAAATTGTTATGGAATGGATCCCAATGGAAAGGAGGAAGAGAGGATGAACGAAGAAAACTTGGATAGAAGGGGTACAAGCAGCTATGAATATCAGAGGAATGGAGGAAGATCAATGGATGGACAGAGAGGAATGGCGTTTGGTTTCTGGAAGACGGCGGCAGCTGCCATGATACCGGAAGATGATGATGAAGAAGATTAAAACGTTTAGATGGTACGGGGATGTTGGAATTCTAACTTATTACCATTCTATCCCGTCACAAACACTTGGTCATGTAAAAGAGCCAAAGAAACTCATCTAATACTCTTTTGTATGGAAGTACAATATTAAAAGGTATGAAAAATGGATTACAAAGAGATTTGAATTTGAATGTTATGTAATATAGCGAATTGATATACTAGATAGAACATGCTTTCGAGTGACCAGGGGCGTTAAAATAATAGGTCACAGTTAGCAACTGAGTAGGTTTTGTTAGCATTGATTACGGTCACATGCAACACCCCGCGTACATAGTGCCATTGATTGTCTATTTGTTCCCTAATTCATTCACATCAATATATCCGTGATTTCGACGTCACTGCTTCGACATGCAGCACATCTCACAGGAACTCAAATAAAAAGTCCGTCACGCATAAGCGAATTCCTCACCAAGTCGAATTTACTTATTTACTTAGCTTTCCTAGGAAAATACCCAGTTCGCAGTAAAATTATTATTTAATCAATTGAGTTGGTGTTTACTTGATGAAAATCCATATTTGTTAATTAAATAAAAATAAAACGTACTTTTATTTGATTTTCATATTTATTATATAATTCAGTGACAGCTGTTTCGGTACACTGCATCTTCTTCAGACATGTTAACAATTTTTTTTCAAATGCCCCGGTTGTCTTTCCTGGTTTCTCTCCTGGCATGGCGTACTTGTAACCCACTTCTGAGGTTGGGGCGCCTGGAAGGCGGGGTTACGTTGCTAAAGCTTCTTCACGACAACACCAAATTAGGACCAGCAGCATCAATCATCATATCTGATAATGTAGCGACGAAAGACCTGCTGAAGATGGAACGGATGTTCTGAAAGGCCTACAGACATAAAGAATACATATTTTATAAGATGAGGACGACGGATCTTACCTAAGAACGTATATTTTAACTTATTTTATTTTATGACTCTCCACTTCAACGGTTTTAACAATTAATTTCATTAGTATTGATGACTATTATTGTAACGTTTTGTATTTATATGTAACATATGTTTGTCCTGGTGAGTGGAAGAGAAGACCACATGGCCTTAACTCCACCAGGCTAAATAAATATACTCTATTCTAAATAAGTGGCGTGATAAATAATTAGGTGATGGTGTGTGTAGTATTTTACAGAGAAGTGATAGGGAATGGACGGTTCTACGATCTTAAGACGAAGTCATGACAATTGTTCAAGGGATGGTGTAACATGGCCAAATTTGCTAATACCACAAATAAAACGTATGCAAGAATTATGAACACGTTCAAGTATTTGGGTAAAAACAGTGTTTATATCTATAAATGTATGATCTGATTCTCAGGCTTTCCTTTTCTTGGACTATACGATTGCGTCTTTAATGTAGCTCTCGTTGAACAGGTGGATGACTTGAACTTCATCTTCTAATTTGGGAATTGCCAAAGTTCGGGTTTCCTTGAACTGTAGCACTCACTTCTCGGAATTGAGTTTTCCAGGTCTCCATGGAGATTCTCTGGGTATTCTCGGTTTGTCTTGTTCGTAAGGCTCTGAATGTGTATTGTCTGCAGTTTTTATTAATTTGATTTCTTCTAAGATAATATAGTTTTTCCTTGCGGTTTTTAGTTTTTCTTTATACCCTTTCCTTTTCTTTGAGTAATGTTGTAGGTTCTGCCTATAATTATGAAGTGCATCTAGTGTAGTTTTCTCTGCCCAGTAGCAGTATGCATTAATCATCGTTAAATATGCCTGAAAAAGAAACACCACGATCCAGATTCGCAGTGAATTTGTGAGCTGTGTCCATCCATAGTAATTCTGCCAGAAGGCAGGTCCTTCACTGCAATCATAGCACTTTCATGCCATGCTTGCATATTTACTAGGGAATTATAGGTGTGGTAGCTTCCCGTTGCTTTCCACACCGGTGAAGGATGATTATGATGATGATAATGATAAGGATGATGATGATGGCCATATGATTTCGGAGACCGTTTGGGCCTTAACGTTTTCCTGACATTTGCCTTACAGGTGAGGAAAAACCCCGATAAAAACCTCACCCAGAAAAACTGCCCCGACCGAGGATTGAACCCGGCCCGCTGCGTGACAAGGCAGCACGCTACCTCGAGACCACAGCGGTGGACTGTTAGCTGTGTAATAAACAATAAGACGGCCACCATATCATAATATGTCAGAATAGAGACATATCCTTAAAGGCTTATTGCGAAAAATATTAAACAATACAAACACATGTGAATGACTCAGTGACGTCAGTGTAAAAAACTTTACATTATGCGCATTTTACGCTTTTCTGTTATTATTATTATATATGAGTATAGAGTATCACAATGACCAAATGGGACATAGGAAGTGTTTCTATAACATTTTCCTTAGAGCAAATTGTACACACGTTCTTATGCGATTTAATTAAAATATATTATTGAGAATACTGTTTTGCAGGTGTGGTTTAGTTCTTTGTTTCATAATTAATATAAAATTATAGAATATTCACCTGAAAGGTCCGTCTCCTCAACTTAAATAATCATTTAACTGTAGCGCTTTCGGGACTTGTCCCATCATCGGCAGGATTCAAAACTGGTGTTTCAAGTTAGACATTTATCATAAATACTCCTAGAATTTCACTGTCTCATTATAAGGTATTTGAACCCCAATAAGTGGCAAATGCGGTATTGTATTTGTGTTAATTGAAGCCAGTAGTCTCTGATGACTTATAATGATGGCTTGTGAGTTTCTAGGATTTAGTTGAAGTCCATATTCCTCTGACCAAATCATTAGAGCATCAAGGTTCTCATTAATTTTGGCTACCGCGTCATTTAAAGAATAATTTGTCTGCGTTAATGTATATATGCATGTCACTCGCGAATAAATGGTGTTTGCAATCCTTTAGGGAGACAGATATGTAATTTATATAGATTGAAAATAGTAGTGGATCGAGCACCGAACCCTGTGGTATTCCAGCTTTACAGTAAGTCCAAGAATAACGCAATGTTGATTTTCTTACAACAGATTGCTGGCGCTCACGAAGGTAGGAATTGAACCATTATGTTGGACTGTCGGAAAGTGATAGCGCTTTTAATTGTATGCAACGCTAAGCCCAAGTTTACCGTACTTTCGAAATAGTAGGTAAAATATTTGTGTGTTGAAACTTGTTCGCAGTTGAGGGAGTTTTAATTTTCAGGAGTGTGCTTTGGCCTACAGGTGTTTGCTTCCACAATGTGGGATATGTAGAGGTTTTTAGTGAGGAGTTAAAAACACGAGTTATAATAGATAATATAACGTAGATTTTGTTTCAGTAGAGTGATATTTATACGGTAAGTTCCTTATGCTTTTGTTTTTATTTGTTAGATATCTTTCTTTATGCCATTTTCTGTAAGATATCAGAAATGGAAAAGTTATCTTTCTGGTGGATTTATGGTCGAACCCACTTTGCAGGTTTACGGAGTATATATGTATATTTTTTTTTCGTTAAATTCGAGAAACTCAATTTGTGGTGTCGGCTTATTTAAAGGCGTTTGACCGCAGTGAAACAAATCATGCGTAGCCGTATGTAATTACCTATTTGCATATTGTTGTATTTGCATATTGTTGTATTTGCATATTGTTGTATAATTTGACACCAACTAAAATTAATATTTATCGTTTCATTACTCCATTACTTAAACAAATACATTAAGCCAGTTTATCTTTTAGGATAAATTACTAATTTAAGAGTTAATTAAATTGTATAATATACATTTTAACGATCCAAACATGGCGGTTGCTAGTGCCAGTTTTTAATTTCGGGTTTCGAGTAAACTCTCACTTATAGTCGGATTTCGCTTTTTTTTTTTTAGAATATCTTGTTTTATTTTATCGTCTCAACTTGTCTAAACTAACACTAACTTGTCCATTTTGTCACCCTTATCGGGATAGAATCCCTTGTGTGTGAGCAAAATGTTCGTTAATTGGCCAACACAACGCTAATTGCATGTTTTTTTTCAGTTTTTTATTTGAATTTATATTGGTAACAAGGTGGCATAAAATCACCAATATAGTTGTCATATTTAATAATTTTACAAAAAATGCATGTACAGTATTCAATATTAGATTTTATAAAGAAGAAACAATTAAATTGGTACGGACACGTTAGAAGGATGGAGAAGAAGGAAGACTACCTAAGATAATCATGGATTGGGAACCACAGGGAAGGAAAAAGAAGGTTAGACCAAATATTACGTGGATTCAGGGAATTAATGAAAGTAAGAGGGAATGGGAAATAGAAGAAGATATATGGATGAACAGAGAAGAATGGAAAAATGTGTTGAAACAATGTGTAGTTAACTGTGAACATGGGTACCGGAAAAATGTATATTCATTGTAAAAGCCGGAATAATAAAAAAAATAAAAAAAAACATAATTTATTCAGAAACAAAAGGAAATAACATATTATTACATTATTTCGATGTATTCATAACATTAAACTTGAAAAATATATTTAATATCTAACACCCCAAATCAAATTACCCTACAATAAGAAACCCGTGAGATACTGATTTTCTTATAACAGAAACTCCGTATGCATAACTCAACAAACAAGATACCGTTCTGATTTCCTTATATTCAGTACGCATTACTCAACAACTCAACAAAGTTTGTTGGTGGATCTAGAATTTTTCATTCTATAGACCATCGTTTCCCAACCTGTGGTTCGCGCCAGCGGGTTCACAAAATATTTCAAGGGGTTCGCTAAAACGTTTCCGTGATGGCGGTTCGAGTTTAGATCTATTATTGTTTCCTTCATTTCTGCAGCATTGTAATAATAATAATAATAATAATAATAATAATAATAATAATAATAATGATAATAATAATGATAATAATAATAATAATAATAATAATAATAATAATAATAATCCATCCATCCATAGTAATTCTGCCCGAAGGCAGGTCCTTGACTGCAATCATAGCATTTCCATGCTATGTTTTGCAGCTTTACTAGGGAATTGTGTAGGTGTGGTAGCTTCTCGTTGCTTTCACACCGGTGAAGGATGATGGTGATGATGATAATGGTAAGGATGATGATGATGATGATGGCCATATGATTTCGGGGACCTTTTGAGCCTTAAAGTTTTCCTGACATTTTTCTTACAGGTGAGGAAAAACCCCGATAAAAACCTCACCCAGAAAAACATGCCCCGACGGGGATCGAACCCGGGCCCGCTGCGTGACAAGGCAGCACGCTACCTCGAGACCACAGCGGTGGACATAATAATAATAATATAATATAATAATATAATAATAATAATACTAATTATTATTATTATTTTAAAATTAATTAACCCTATAATGCCCCTTGTTATATATGTGTAACATCGGGACTTTATCACACTATTTCCACAATAAATTAATATTACCGCGGTTGCCAGATTTACAGTTATGTAACAACGTTAGGAATGCATTTGATTTCGCTACAACTAGGCTACACGTTGCGTAAATTTTAAGCCGTAACTAGAGTAACTTTAGGTTTTAACCGTTAAGGGTTAAGTTAATTTAAGGTTATTAAACCTTTGGCTTGGATTTTATGCAAGCCTACTGTATGTATATTTAAAAGTCGGTGGTTCATCCAACTCAGATCGTTGTGGAAGAGGTTAGGGAATCGAAAAAAAATGGGAACCGCTGCTATAGACTATACCTACGTTTTTATCGTGTAATTTTAGCCATGGGAGTAAGCGAAATAAGGAGGCAATGTATTTTTATATTGTTAAAATTAGAAACTACCCTCATAATCAAAGGTTATTAGAGCTCGACTATAGCCTATTGAAATAGTTGCTATGTTGTCATTACCAGATTGGTTCTGGGTTTCCTGTTCTGTTATTTACAATTTAAATTAATGAACAGAGTAAAACAATACTAATAGAAAAAGAGAAAAAAATGTTAAATTCACACTCCATAATTAAATTCTAAAAAATTGGTGTTGAAAAGATAATTATTTCTCCCTTCATATTTCACTGGACACATCAAAGCCTTATTTTAAGTTGACTAATTCTAATTAAAGAAATAAAGCCTCTGGCAATACAATAAAACAAATTATACAATCAATCTGCAGCTGGGTCTTTTTTATCTGAGTGTAAAACGTATAAAAATATGAATTAAAAGAAATTTCCTCTGTTTCCAGTAAGTATAAAAATAAATACACGGTGAGCAATAAAAATAATCTCTCCCTCTCACACACACACGCGCGCGCGCGCGCGCTCTGTGGTCATAGTGTTCTTCTCAGGAAAACACTTCTATATTTTATACCGAGAACAAGCTCCATTATTACGAGAAACCAGGAAACAAATATTTTTATGACTCGGGAGAGTATTAGTGTCCTTGTTCCAACTTCTTCACAATGCACGGATTGTTTTGGATATGATTACAGTAGACTTACGACTTTTTAGCTATTATTCT
The DNA here is from genome assembly GCA_030220185.1 of Diploptera punctata. Lineage (NCBI taxonomy): Eukaryota > Metazoa > Arthropoda > Insecta > Blattodea > Blaberidae > Diploptera > Diploptera punctata. Next base: position 97,082 of record JASPKZ010002108.1, read on the forward strand.
ACTTAATAACTTATTCTTTGTTATGATAATATATATATATATATATATATATATATATATATGAAAAGAAAAATGAATGCTTGAGTCGGGATTTGAACCCGAGTCTCTAAACTCTATACGTTTAGCGCTCTAACCAACTGAGCACCCAAGTATTCCAACACAAAAATACATTTTTTTTATATATGTAGTATTCTCAATTCACACAAGAGGTAGCGGGAAGTCGTTTCCCCTGACATCTAATGGCCACCGTAACACGTAAGCAAAATTTTAAAGAGAATATTTACTTTATAGCAGTAACGCTGGTATATGTAGATGTTATTACTGTATTTTTGACATTTGGTAATGAAGGCAAATATGATATGAAAAAAAAAATGAATATTTGAGTCGGGATTTGAACCCGAGTCTATAAATTCTGTACGTTGAAAAAACATATTAGAAAAAGTAGAAGAAAAATGTTTGAAATTGTATGGACACTTCATAAGATAGTAAGAAGAAAGAATACCAAAGCAGATCCTTAATTGGAAAGCTAACGGAAGAAGTGTAAGAAGCAGACCTAGAGTATGTTGGATGGATGGAGTGAGGAGAAGTATGGAAGCTAGAGATCTGAGGGAAGAAGATGCTCTAGACAGGAACCTCTGGCGACAAATCACTTTGGGTTGAAGGAGAAACACTTTATTGTGGAACATTCATAATTAAAATATTATTATTATTATTATTATTATTATTATTATTATTATATTTCAAATTATTTTCTTATTTATCGATTCATAATTAAATTCCCTATTGATAAATTGGCAGAATTTCTGAAATAATTTAGTTTTTTTTTATTAATATCGTTACTAAAGTTTTCGTTTCTTAAATGAAATATATTTTTCTTTAAAAAATAAATAGCACTTTAGGAATATACAATCTTATTAAATATAAAAATCAGCATTTGTAACATATCGTTAAATTTGATGGATACAGAATTGAAGAAAAAGAAAATTTAATAGACACGGAACTGTTAGTCCTAGAGAACTGACAGTTTAAAAAAATAAATAAATTTAAATATAATTACAAAATAAGTAATATGAATTTCGACATAAAATCCCGTAATACGTTAGTAGTAGTAGTATAGGACTTTATTAGACAAAAAGTAAGATATATATTAAATAAATACACTCAACCAACGACAGAGAGAGCTGAATGCATCACCCCTCAGGGCTCTCGAGACCAGACGTAGCTACAAATGTCTTTGGAAGCACGTTCGAAGATAAATAATTACAAAATGGAGTCTTAGTTTATTTCTGACTAATGCATTTTAATTGGATTTTCTATGATATTAGTACTTATTAAATTTGTTTATTAATTACAGAAATAATACATATTATATGGAGCAAATAATATTTTACATAAGAAAACCACGACATGATTGCGGAAACGTTAGTTACTGAGACATTCCTAATTAACTTATAATAACATTTAATTATGATAGATTGTACTTAGTACAGTAGTTAATATCAATAAAGTCTTCTTCTTCTTCCTTCCAAGTATTAGGCCAAGGCCTGTTACGATCCTATAGAAAATTTTCCCTCCAGCGTTTCATAGGACGGCCCAGTGATTTTCGTCCTCTTGGTATATAATTATAAACAGCTTTGGGGATCCGATTTGAACTATTCTTTCTAGATGGTGTTTCCAATTTAGTTGGCACTGTTTAATATAATCCAAAATTGGCGTAGTCTTCAATTCTTTTAAGATATCGGTGTTCCTTTTCCGATCCCATCTGGTGTAACCCGCTGTTCTGCGCATGAATCTCATTTCACAGGCCATTATTCTGCTTTCATGTTGTCTTTTTAGTGTCCATGCTTCACTACCATAGGTCAACACTGGTCTAGCCAAAGTGTTATATAAACGTAATCTGGTGTTTTTTTGTACAAGGGATGGTTTCATAACTTGATTAATAATTCCCAAACTTTTATATAATAGTAATTTTTTTCAGGGGTATCCTTTTCGTCCCAGATAGAGAGATAATATCCAAGATATTTAAATTGATTAGATCTATATCTCTAGATTTATATCAATAAAGTAAGAAAACATATGTATCAGTACTCTCACAATTTCACTTATTTCTTTTCCTTATAGATTGGTACAATAATTGATTCTTTCCATTTATTTGGAACGGCATCTTTTCCCATCTCATACTTAGCAATCCCTTTATCATGTCTATCAATTTTCTCCCCTGATTTTATCAGTTCTGCTGGTAACGAAATAAATTACATGCCGTATCCTCTTCGAGACTTAAGTCTGAAAAATGGGGAAAATTGTATTTGTCTTGATGATACATCTTGAATAAAAATATCCTCAACTCGTGTCCAACTCTGAATCGGGTCGAGAGATGAGTTCCGATTGAGGGTCTTTCCACTTTTCAGCGGTTGCCCTTTTACCAGCCGGCTGCTGGCCCTTCACATCCGCATGTGACAATCACAGAGGTAGATGATCAACAGCCAGTGTAGGGGTGACATGTGGTTAGCATGTCGAGCCCCCCAGCCGTTATAGCTGGTTCCTCAACCTGGAGCCGCTACTTATTGTAGCTACCCAATTGCCTCACGATGCTGGGTGGGCACCGGTCCCATACTGGCCGAAATACCATGAGAAAATTTCTTCCCCCATGGAGACTCGAACCAGCGCAAGTCCCATAGCTCTACGCCAAGGCTTCCTACCTTAACCGCTCGGCTACGGCGCGGGACGAGAGATGAGTTGAGTCCCTATATATATAAAACGCGAAAAATAAGGACAACACTCATTCATGAATAAATATATGATATCAAAATGCAATACCATTAATTATTAACAATTATATATAAATTAATTAGTGTATAATGCTGTTGTGTTATTATTTAATTGTAATATTAATGTGTTTTCTTTATGTAATTGTAATGTTAATGTTTTTTAGTGTATAATGCTATTGTGTTATTATCTAATTGTAATATTATTGTGTTTTCTGTATGCAATTGTAAGGTTAATGTTTTTAGTGTATAATGCTATTGTGTTATTATTTAATTGTAATACTATTATTGTGTTTTCTTTATGTAATTGTAATGTTATTGCTATTGTGTTATTACTTAATTGTAATATTATTGTGTTTTCTTTATGTAATTGTAATGTTATTGCTGTTTTTGTTTATTTTTCTTTACACTAGTACCAATTATTACTTTATTGTAACGGACTGTCAACAGCACGTACGGCTTACTGCCCGTGCGACCCATATTTGTAAATAATATTGTAAATATCTTACTTTTTGTCTAATAAAGTCCTACTACTACTACTATAGAGGTATGTGAATGACAAGGACCGGCCGACCACGCCTGACGCACCATCACAGGGGGTACATGAATGAAGTGAAACCAAATGGATGAGATGAGTATGGAGGAATGATTGAATTAAATTTTGGCAGGGAAAGCGGGAGGTACCCTGTGAAAAACCTGTCCGAGCTCCTTTCGTCCATCATGAAACTCACATGGAATGACCGAGACTCGATCTCGGGACCCCAGCGCAGCGGTGAGAGGCGAACGTCTAACCGCTTGCGACACAGAGCCGTCACACATCTTGAATACCTTCCAGGAAACCTTGGTATGCATCTCGGTTACCTTATTGAAAACTGTGGCATATAAACGCTTTAATTTTTCCCTCTCGGAAAGCAAATCGTAAACATTGTTTATTACTTACTTACTTACTTACTCACTGGCACTATCGAACCCGTAGGTTCATGGCCGCGCCGACATAAGCTCTCCATACATCCCTATACTGAGATAATGCTTTCCAATCATTCCCTGTATATCTATTTCCCTCAAATCATACTTAATGTTATTCTCCCACCACATTCTTGGTCTACCAACTGGGCGTTTTACCTCTGGCTTTCCTACAAGAAGCTTCCATGCAAGTCTTTCATTCCCCATACGTGCAACATGTCCTGCCCATCGTAGTCTACGAGACTTAACTGTTCGTATTATATCTGGCTTCCTATAAAGACCATGTAGTTCATTGTTATGTAGTCTTCTCCATCCACCTGTCTGTTCATCTCTCTTTGGTACAAACATTTTCCTAAGTACTTTATTCTCAAATACTTGTAATCTCCTTTCCTCCCTTAAAGTAAGAGTCCATGTTTCGCATCCATATAATATAACTGGTAGAATAAATAGTTTTATATATTTTCAGTTTAACGTTTTTTGAAAGGAGTTGGGACATCAAGAGTCTCTGCAATGCATAATAGCACTCATTTCCAGAATTGAGCCTATGTTTAATTTCTTTGTGCATCTCATTCCTATTTGTGATTATTGTTCCTAGGTATTTGAATTCAGCCACTTCCTCAAAATTTCCCTCATTTTCATTAGCTGTCCATTTCCATTATATAATGTATTTCTACGTGTGACCATATATTTAGTTTTATTGATATTTGCTTCCAGTCCTAATTTCTTAGTGTTACTCAATAGTGTGTGCGTGTTGTTCTTTAGTATCTCCTCGCTATCGGCCAATAGTACTACATCATCAGCATAAACTAACAGCTTATTAATACCATTGAGTTGTAAGCCTTCCTCATTATCTAAAGATTTAATGGCATGCTCTAGTACAAAATTAAATAGTAGAGGAGATAGTGCATCTCCTTACTTCAACCCATTCTGGATTTCAAAAGTGTACGAAAACTGTTTGCCTACACGCACCCTAATCTTTGTGCCATTTAGACACATTCGTATAAGTCTAACTAACTTTTTAGGTATTCCGAACTCCAGCAGGATACTATATAACTTCTCCCTCTTAATTGAATCATATGTTTTTTTTTTACTTTTTAACGGAAAACACTGTTTATTATAGGAGATTATTACAATTATATTATAATTGTAATAATCATTAAATTTTTAAGAAATGTAAAACAGCACCTGAGATCTCAGTCATCCTCAATAATTTGGAGTGTTGATTTGTAGGAGGCCTTTCGATAACTTAGGTATCATCTTCTGCTTTCAGTTTGGTACTGACTGTTGCTGGATATTATTTTGTACAGAAGGTTTACGTTACTGGGTACGTTCTCTTTTAACAGGGATTTGTTTGTGGTTTCCTTGACTATTTAACTCATGCCCCAAATGGGAGTGAATGACCAATCATGTTTCAATGATTTTTTATTTACAACCAATCACAGTCGTGTTTCGCCTAGAATTTGCCAACTAAAGTTTATCATAATAAAGAAAGCACCTCCCTTTTTAACATTCTGAATAGGTCATTGCATTATTTGCAGTGACTGACTCACTAACAAATACGGCTACCAGATTGTATTTATAGTGCATGAATGTCAACACATAGCGTATGCGGGAGTTAATATAAAAACATTTGTAGCAATTGATTATAGCATC